>CAIGRB010064663.1:0-29957 GCA_903798255.1 Fraxinus quadrangulata
TTAAATTAGTGATTTGGCTAACTTTATTAGGTCGGTTAAAAAGGGTAAATTTATTGCGTCAGAATTGATATTGAAGGAACTCAATGTTTTTCAAAAGAATCTTCCTACATCATACAGTGCTGGTAGACAAATATCTTCTATGAAGTGGATTATTTTAGTTTTTTTTCAAAATGGATTTAATGTACAGTATCATTATAACATGCTGAAAAGATATTCGACTAAATTGATGAAGTTAGGTGATCGTTTGTCATTCTTTTTGCTTCTATGATGAAATTTTTATTGTGTTGTGATTTTAATATTGATAGAGACCCTTGATTTGTCCTAAATTCTACACTGTATTATCATTAATTAATTAGTCTTGACTACATATGTTTTGCATAGGGTTTTGGTAAAAAAAATTAAATACTGGTATAACTGATACATTTAATTGGAGATTCTATGAGCATGAGATGAATGAGACATAATGTCTTACCTCAATGATAGAAAAAAGAGGGTTAGGTTGAACTTCGTTATCTCTTTAGCAGTATCAACACCTAATCATCTATGCTCTGCCTTTTTTAAAAAAGAATAGAGAGACCTTCAAACGCAAAGTCTAGAAAATAAGTTTTGAATCAAATCTATTAATATTATTTTTGCCACCTATTATCATTTCAAGTATTTTAAGTTTAAAGTAACTTATGTTTAAGACAAATAATTTTTTTTATATTTTCGCTATCATATAACCAACTATACTATGGCACGTGTATTGTACGTGCGTCCTACTAATATTACAAAGAAAAGTGAATTTTGGTAACACTCCAGTGTTTATAAAAATTTGGAGTGGTACACGATTCCTTTTTAAAATGAATTACCTTGCAAAGATTGATTCCTTTAAATCTTTCATGATCACCAAGATTCTGTGGGGATATCTTGGAGTTGATAACACAATTTTCTTATATAACACATTTGCTTAGGGCACACGCCTATTGTCATGTAACTCACGAGTTGATTACCAAAAGCATAATGCCTCGCTTGATGATCCTCCCTTGCATGAAGTAATATAGGATTTCGCAAAAGGATGGGATTTGATCTCAATGATTATTCATGTGAAGACCCTATCAGATGACATGGTACTATCGAAGGATGACATGGTACTATCGAAGGCGAGGCTCTTGGGTCACTATGCCTTACCCTAGCTAGGTTGCTATATGGTGTGATAAGCCTATGTAGCCTTCGCTACCTGTTGTGATACATTGCGTCTTACATAAATTTAAGGGTAATTAGCACATAATGTCCACACATTTCATTGTTATTGTGAAAAATGTCTATACATTTCTTTTGTTTTTGGCATTTTCACCATTCATTGCGCAAAGTGTCATTTCGCATATTTTTTCAATTAAAAATTATGAAATGACGAATATATCATTCTCTTTAAATAAAACAAAAAGAATAAAATTAATTGCAATCACAGTCCCAATTTTTTTTAAAAGGACAAATAAGTTCCAAATAAATTATTAAATGGGTAATTAGTACATAATGTCCATATCCTTCACCGTTATTGCAAAATGTTGGTATGAAAAATGTTGGAATCGAAGTGTAAATACACTCTAAACACATGGTGTATTTGTAAAATTCATTATTTGAATGAAAATAAATGAAAACGAATATGGAAATAACGTCACGTACATATTTCAACCTTATAAAATTGGTACGAGTAAAGGGAAAATCACACAAATGTCCAGTACACATAAAAAACGTATGAACAAAGAGAAAAGAAATGCAACACTGATCATCACAACAAACGGAGTGCTCACACCTTACGCGGTAGCGACATTTTTGTCCCTCTCGAAGCAGTACTCGACGAACTTAAACTGCAAGTATGCTGTCGTGGCAGCGAAGTACGAGTTTCGATTTTCTTTATCCCGTAAGAACCACAGTACAAAGAGGTGGAGCTCGTCACCATCCTGTACATGCCCAGAGGGCAGAAGCTCCTTGACGTACTCGCCGACTGACATTATACCCTTCTGATACGATCTCGCGATAGAGGCAAGATCTACTCCAACACTGACCATTTGCTCAAGGGACGCTGAAACCTCTCGGGCACCATACATTTTCTTCTTTCCTCTCTTTTTCCTGTGTTTGCATTTCCTTTTATACCCACTACGGTTCCCAAATATATGTATCGACGAGTGAGCTCTACCTTCTACTTGACTGCCATTGGAATCAGTTGCCTCCACGTTGATGGGCATCTCGCCTCCGTACTTTCTGTCGCTATCTGTGCTAAAGTCAAAATCACGCTGCGACAACTTCGTTTTCACGACGATGACGTTCATTGAAATGTAAATACACGTTATTTACACTCTAAATAACGTGTATTTGTAAAATTCACTATTTGAACATGAACAGGAATTTGCATTTCGTGTGGGCCCCAATGTCCTTGATAATGTCATACTCATCTGACACGGGTCTTTCCAACAAGTTGTTTGGGTAAAACGCTAGTGGCATTATTTAAGAAATCCCAAGAATGCCCTTCAATTTTGCCTCTGATATTTGTGGTAGGTATCGACACGTGATAATCAGCATGGTTAAAATTGTAGGTGCATTGATTAGTGTTGAAAATTCATAGAATTGATTATGCAACAAAGAAATCATTTCATTAATTGTGTTGAAAAGTCAACAAATTGAACGATTACAAAAGAAATTATTTTTGGAAATTCAGCATTCGAAGAGTTAAAAGTACCCAACGACGGCTTCGTCCATAAGCACTAACGTAACGCCTGTGCCATATAATCACGTAGTTGCTGCCATGACATGTCTTCTTCAACTATTGTATCGAGCTCGACGGCAATCTCGTCTTCTTCATTTGGTAGATCTATCTCGACGTCTTCATCATCTACTTATTCGGCTCTACAAAAACCTTCATCCAGTCGATCATTTCTCCCAAGAAGTTATGTATTCCCATTGTGGCCATGATCACAGTTATTTGCGCTCTCATACTGTAAGCAAGCATTCGATCAATGATCTTCCTCCTCTGTTTCCAAACACTGACCGCATGCTCAATAACGTTATGGCATAAGGAGTGATGAAAATTAAATCGCTCCCGTGCATTTCGAAACCGACGGCGTTGTCCATCCCTTGCATGTCGAAATTCTTGAAAATAATATCTAATATTAGAGCCCTTATATGGAGCCATATAACTAGGCCTATGTGCGAACCCTGAGTCAACTAGGTAATATTTCCTATTCGCTGGTTCTGGAAAATTGATTTCGAGACTACGTACAGCTAGAGCTAATATTTGACTATCATGGGTGTTCCTTGTTGTTCCCGACAGCACAAACGTAAAACAAAGATTGAAATCACATGTGGCCAGTACATTTTATGTCGGTATTTCCTTCCTTCCGATGTAATGTTCTTTTCTATGTCGTGGCAGCACAACTCTCACATGCATTCCGTCGATCGCACCAATGCAATCCTGTGATTTTTCGCACATATGAACACAATTGTTTCATAACCACTATCAATGTTTAACCGTCAGTTACGTAAGAAATTTTACCTGGAATATAGGATACCGTTCCACAGGTGGATGATGGTGAGATGCGCCTTCGTTGTACCTCGGATCTGGTTTAATCATGTCTGATGCGAATGCTACGCAAGCACGCAGGATTGTCTTAAAATAATAACAAATGGTCTGCAACGAATGATTGAACAGCATTTGCACATGGCGATAACCTTTGCCGTGTGCTAGTATACATAAAAATATTCCCACTTGTTCGTATATGTCAATATTCGCGCTGCTGGAAATGTTGTACTAATCACAAAGGATGTGCGTGAAATACAAAACATCGGAGGATACATTCTAAATTCCTGAAAACACGTTTTAGATAAACATGTATATTTTGTAGCATAAAAATGTGGTCATATTGCGATGTCGGGGAATAAATATCGACGTGCTTTATTCGGTGCCAAGTAATCGTGAACGATGAGCTCAGCTATTCTGCAATACTGGAGCCTCGTGTCTATCTATTGCATCAAATCTTTATCAGAACTCGATGATGAATCAGACTTCAATTCAACATTGCAATATGTTTCTGAAGATGAGTGCTCATCAAAATTGTCTGACATCTCTTCGAACTACTTTACGTGGTGTAGTGAACACAAATGTTGGCTTCAAAATTTCCCCAATTTCAGGCCTAATGAAGGTGCTTGGAGGATTCAAGAGTGTTTGAAAGGAAAGAAGATGTTACAGTGTCAATCACATGTCCTTTTTGAAATCTCTTCTCATAGCAAGTTACATGTGAATGAAATCAAGACGCAGGGAATATATTCCCTGCAATATCTATATTCCCTGCAATACCTGTGATATTTTATTAATTAGCCACTTATTATGATAGAGGTTTGAAAATTTATACTGCCTTCATATCATTACATACTGCAATGTACGTTTCTAAACAATATTTTTGAGAAAATATTCCCCGTAGAAAATAAATTTCAATACGGCACTATAAATGAACATCAGCTTCGTGAAAACGAATATGGAAATAATGTCACGTACATATTTCAACCTTATAAAATCGCTACGAGTAAAGGGAAAATCACACAAATGTCCAGTACACATAAAAAACGTATAAATAAATGGAAAACAAATGCAACACTGATCATCACAACAAATGGAGTGCTCACACCTTACGCAGTAGCTACATTTTGTCCTTCTCGAAGCAGTACCCCATGAACTTAAACCGCGAGTAAGGTGTCGTGGTAGCGAAGTACGAGTTCTAATTTTCTTTATCTCGTAAGAACCACAATGCAAAGAGGTGGAGCTCGTCACCTTCCTGTACATGCCCAGAGGATAGAAGTTCCTTGACGCACTCGTCGACTGACATTACACCTTTCTGATACGATCTCGCGATGGAGGCAAGATCCTTTGCATTTTCTTTTATCCCCATTACGGTTCCTGGATATATTCATCGACGAGGGATCTCCACCTTCTACTTGACTGCCATTGGAATCGGTTGCCTCCGCGTTGATGGACATCTTGTCGCCTCCGTACTCTCTATCGCTATCTGTGCTAAAGTCAAAACCACGCTACGACAACTTCATTGGGGACATCGCATATTTCATTGAGTCACCAGTGTCGCTGAACAATTTCCCATATGTATTGTATATCTCACTGCAATCAAAGTTTTTAAACTTTGCGTATTTTAATTTTTCCTGCATGAACAAGATAGGTAAACAGTTTTAGTCATATGTAGCGGAAAAGTCCTAAATTTCAAACATAAAACAAATAGGTAAATCGATTAACTGCTTTAAATTATGGATACGTCATGTGAACTCCAAACGATCCCAAATTTACATCTCGAAATGAAATTCTCAACAGCCTGACTATGTTATTCAGCCATTTTCGGTTATATTGTCTCTATGATTCTGGGCACCATCAATCCTGATTATCACATTAATTGCAAATTTGAATGAAATGAATGTTTATATCTCAATCCATTTGCAAAACATTTCGACCACCAATACCAATACAGCCAACATAATCACAACCTACCAAAAATCCTTAATTCGTCCCAAAGAATTTCTGTAATTTAAAGAATCAACAAAATTCATAGTAGTTCCGTATCCACAAAGACTGAAAATTCTACAAAACAAATAAAGAAAACTGCACAAATAACAGAGATAAAACAACGAAGTGAAGACATGAAAAAAACCCAGAAATATTTATATCTCAATCCATTTACAAAGCATTTCGACCATCAATACTAACACAACCAACATAATCACAATCCACAATTTCCACCTCGAACAACAGTAGGCAAATTTGTATGAAAAAAGAACATACCTTAATTTTGGCTTCCCACCAATGGTCCGGGGCGTGAATTCTTCCAATACCTGAGCGGTACTCAATTCCGGTGCATCGCAGTAACTCGAAAAGGTGTTTGTGTTCAGTTCACAGTTTATTCCAATAGTTCTTCATTTGGGATGTAGTCCAACTCTTTTCTGTTGAGGCGTTGAACATGTCTACAATACGAGCCCATCCTTTTAAGGATAAGCATTTGCTTCGTCGATGGCCTTCGACAATGACAAGTTCGCAGGTGTCGATAAACACTTTGTGCTATGTTGGGTTCCATTTTGCCCACTTACGTACCACTGGCTGAGGCTCATGAGGGTTGGAAGAGGTATGATTCAATGGGTCTCGGCCTCCAACTGGGTAACGCTACAAGGGGAAAAATGGGTTCAAGTGTTACGCGATAGTTAGACGGAAGAGAAATAGAAGAAGCAAAAATGGCGATTTCGTCCATGAATTGTAAGAAAATCTGCATACAGTCATTCAGCCGATAAGATGCAAATAGGGAATATATTACCGTGTTGTCGGGGTAATAGTTCCACTGGGATCCGTCATTCTCCATAGAAGGTAAGTATGATTTGAAGATAAATATGATTGCGGGCGAGCAGAGCTTTAGTTGGTGGGTCAAATACAATGTTTGATTTTCCGTCAACAAAGACGTTTGGCGTGGACGACTGGTGGCAAGTTTTTTCACTGTATTTTTCAGTGGATCGACCAGTGATACTTTCCCAGCTGCGGCGCCTTATTCGTTTGAGTGGTGCCTTTCCTCCTGTAGGGTAAATTGGTGGAGGGGTGTTGTGTACATTTGCAAATTGACTTGAGGGCAAAATAGGTAGTGTAATGCAACGGTCAAATGAAATGAAACTGTACTCTGACACAGAAATTGAATTCTTTTGTCAAATGCACTATAGTAAAATGAATTTTCTCCAAAAGAATGAGATTCAAACGGGGCTTAATCAATATTAATAGAAAATGCTCAAATAAAAAATGGTTCATGTGGCAATCTAAAAGTTCAAGCTAAAATCCATATTCTTGGTGTTAGAGCCAAATAAAGGAATACCTATAAAAATAAAATCAAAAAATAACAAAAATTTAAAAATCTTAAAAATTCAAAACAAACACAAAAATTAAAAACTAAAACTAAAAATCAAACTTAACATTTTGGTTTATAAGGTTGCGCATCAACCTTTCTTAAAGATCCTTAAATATTATTTTGTACTCTTGTTCGATTTCGACTTACGAGTACTAAACTCACATTCTCCGACCATGAATCCAATTATATAGGTAAAAACAAATAGTGACCAAAAATTGCATGTTTATGGTGTGGAGATGACAATAGAACCCAAATCGCCCAAAATCACAAGAGAATTAGGGTTTCTTTTCATGCGTAAAATAATGTTATTTTTGCCCCAAAAGAGTTTAATATTATAAACAAGGGCATATTTTTCAATTTTTTCAATAAGAGGACATATTTTTCACACTTCTTCAAATTTAGGCCGTGTAGGGCGTAATTTCCTCTTCTTGCCCCCACTTCTAAAATTTTTGCCCATTCGATTTTTTTTTTTTTTTGCCTTCTCTCCCGCTTTCTTCAACAGAAATCCCTCCAACTCCTCTCAAGAACAGGTTCGTGACTTTAGATTCCATAATTTTAGAACTTATTTTTTTTTTACACCTGATACAGTGTTGAATTTGATGACTGAATACTGATTTTATTTATGTGCCATTACTGCAAGCAAAATTTGATTCAATAATTTCAGTTGTTACTTTATATGCATCTCTTCCAATGTCGGAATTTTGCATATAAAAATATTTAGTTGGTTTTTCATCAGGATTTATGATTTTGATTAAAAAAATCTGCAATTCATCGGTTACAAAATTCAATAAACCGTCTCTCAAGCAAATGTAAAATCATCCCTCTTATGTGAAATTTCTTGAAAATCTCCCTAATGGGCTACAACGAATTCGTAACTGCCTTCTGCCACTATTATAACTCTGTTTTGTTTTGCACTGTGCAATTTCATATTCCTAATTTATAAAAATTTGTGATTTCTAGTGAGATTTGCTGACCTCGTTGTAATTGTGATTGCACTTTGAGATTCTGTTGAAGGACTGTGTATCGAGTAGTTCATTTTCGGATAAAGTTATGGTTATTAACATGTTCTTTAGGGTGGTTTGCAGCATTTTTATATATTTTTCTTATATTTCTTTTGTGGTTTGAGGAGTTTCATATAGATATATCTTGCAAGAATTGAGCTTTTGACTTGCTAAAATTTTTTTTTTTTGCCAGGCATAAATTGCAATTTCAAGCATTAAAAACGAATTGTATTCTCTTTAGGCTTTTTGTTAAGTTTGATTTCTTATCGTTGGCTTTCTTTATTGATGAGTGCTCTGCGCTAGTCATTGTTCAGAGGCTTCATTGCTTCCAAAGCATTCAAGCTTCAACCTGGGATGGATTGTCCATCTCCTTTGAATTGGAATCCGTTGATTTCCATAGGAGGAAAAAAAGAGGGATTTAGAAGAATTTTCTTGAGTAAATATGTGAAATCCAAATTAAATCAATCAAATCCAAGCAGTTGCAATGGATTTTCTTCATGGATTTAAATCTAGACTCCATATCCTTTACCATTTTTTCATAAAACTCTCCCCCTCTGTCAAAAGGGAAAAATAAATTTATTCATAGAGGTCTTTATGCCACTGTTATTTTTTGATACTTATACTTTTCCATTTTAGATATTATGAAAAAGGACAGAGGCCGTAAGCTTTATGGGAATCATGTTCGAACGAGAGCTTGTGTTTCTGGTGATGAAAGCTGTGACAGCAATGATTTAATTGATGAGCATGCATTTGATGAAGAAAAAACATATAAAGCCCTCACACGGTTCTTATACAATGCCAGTGTACCACCTTGCTCAGTTAAAGAAGAGTCTTTCAAACACTATGTGAAGTCGGTTAACCCGCGTTTCGATGTTGAATATGACACTGTTATACATCAGTGCTTGGAATTTCACAAGGAAGAGAGAGTGAAATTGAAAGAGATTTTGAGAAGTTTGGATGGACGAATTAGCCTCTCAGTGGATATTATGAGACATGACAAGGGTAGTGTCTATGATCAAGATTACAATTTACCTGATGGCCAGACAAACCTTGATTATCTGTGTGTAAAGGCTCATTTTATTGGTGAAGATTGGAAACTGAAAAGTTATATTCTCGGCTTTTCTCCTACCTTGGATGGTACTCCAGAAAATCTTCCTGAAAATGTTATTCTAAAATATCTTTCTGATTTGGAAATTGAGGATAAGGTATTTAATCTCACATCTGCAACTGCTATAGTGAACCTTTATGAGAATGCCGTGATAGTCAGAAATAAATTACAGGAGAAAAGAAGGATCCCACTTGATGGTCGGTTATTTCACTTGGGTTGTTGTGCTGACATTTTGCATTCTGTGGTGGCAGAGGCATTTCAGAAAATTGAATATATTATCCGCAAAGTTCGCCATATGGTCTTCTGGGGAAATTCGTCATTACTGTGGAATATGACATTGCACAAGCTGCAAGAGGCACTGGTGTTGGAGTCTAAAGGACAGTATTTAGAAACTGATCATTGCAGGGGTCGTGATATTCCATCTGCTGAAGAGTGGAAGAAAGTTCGAGATGTTTGTAAACTTGTCCAGAATGTATATGATGTTGCTGAAGTTCTTTTCAAGACAAAACATGCTAGTGCAGGCATCTATGTTCATAATTTTCAAGAATTACAAGCAAATTTGCTAAAAGAATCCAGAAATTCAGATAAATTTGTTAGAATCATAGCTCAGAGGATGCTAAAGAAGTTTGAGAAGTACTGGAAGAACATGTTCCTTGTTCTGGCTATTGCTACGGTTTTGGATCCTCGATATAAAATGAAGTATATCGAATTTTCTTCCTTGAAGTATGATACTAGTTCTGGTATCTCAGAAGTCACAGCCATTTCAGAGTCCATTCATAGGCTCTATGATGATTATGTTACTCACGAAACCAAGGAAGAATACACCATGAGTGATTCGAATTCTGAGTTTGAAGAAGAGCTTCCTGCAAACATCAAAGAAAGACTCTTACACTCAAACTTCGGTTTTAATTGTTTAGATGAGTATAACAAGTTCATCGAATCTGATAGTCAATCTCAGCCCAAGAAGTCAGAGCTCGAATGCTACTTGGAAGAACCAGTCATGACTTGGAGCAAGAACTTCAGCATGCTATCTTGGTGGCAATCTGTGAGCCCCAAATATCCTACCCTGTCCAAAATGGCTCGTGATCTTTTACCAATACAATTTTCTCTCGCTACTGGTTTAGAAGCATTTTACACCGAGCTACGTGAGCCTGATCAAAATTTAGTTTTCTTGGATATATTGAATGCTGGATGAGGCTTAGCTTGTTATCTATCGCTGATGATAAAGACGTGGACTCGTACCAAAAATCGGTACGAGTTAGTGAGAAGATTGCTAGGTGATAATTTGGTCACGTGTAGGAATCTAAGTTCTCATTTGAACATATAAATATATAATATTTATCGCGTTTACTCCTTGTTTGAACCTCATTATTTTAAAAACTAATTTTTCCTCCTACTAATTTTCAGTTATACATTCTCTTAATAAAAATTTGTGCACGTAAATCCAATTTTTTTTTCTTCAACAAAAAGTTTCGACAATACTTGCACCAAAATCCCTGATTTAACATAGTTGGCAAGCTATCTATAGTAAAATTATCATGTGATCACAATCATCTGATCGTTGTTAAATTAATTAATCGTATTTAATAATTGTTAACTTAATGATCAGTCAAGCGATTAGTTCAATCCTATAATAGTACAGCTCTACCTGGGCCCAAAAAATAATTCAAAATTGGGTACTAGAATTAAAATATATTCATGTTCATGTTCCATTTACTTATTTATATTTTTGTTTTTGTTTTTATTCTGCCAGTACTCCTCAACAAGATGCAGATTCCACGAGTGATTTAGATTATTCCATGAGTAAAAATCTCATATTACAAAGAAAATTTGAGACTAATTTTTTTTTATTCATGATAATATTATTTTGGTTTTCTTTTTTCTTTTGTTCTAAATTATAAATCATTTTTCTTTTTAACAGTATTGTTAATTTTTTAATTTTCTAATGTGTTCCTATTTAGCCCTTATTTGTTTGGTACTCGTTATTTTCAAAATGGATCTTTTTTTCTTATTTTTAATCACAATTTTTTTAATAAAATAATATTACATGCAAATTTAAAAAAAAATTCTTATTTTTTAACCACACATTTTTTAATAAAATACTATTCCAAAATGTATTTTGGACAAAAAAAAAGAAGAGAGGCTTAAATGGGCATTAATATGTTTTCTTATTAACAAATATAAACTATTCTTATTTAAATTATTATTTAATGCAGGGGTATATTAAAAGAATATATAATTAAAATTTATATTTTTAATCGAAATGGGTAGTAATTATGCGTCAAAGTAAAAAGAGTTATTACAAATGATGTTGAAACGCGTCGTTTTATGGTCGGTCAACTATTCTTAGTTTTCTACTATACGTAGAAAAAAACTAGAAAAGACCACTTGAACGGTCGAAGATCCAGGATCTCGTGTAAAGGGCAAAGTCATGCTGCCTAAGCTCGCTTGGATTTTAATCAATTTGCGGGTACGTGTCTATTTAACTTTACTTTTTACTCTCATTAACACTTTCTTGCTTTTGCAAAGCTCAATCATTCTTACTTTAATTCCACTTTTGTGCTTCGTCGAAATTCAGAATGACCCAAGAAAAAGTTGCTAACTGCTTGAAGTTGAAAAATAACCTTGTGGGCTTACTTTATTCTTTTTTTTTTCGACTTTAATTATTTTTAAATGTGAACTTGAAGCTTATTTTAAATTATTGCTTTTATTTTCTGCTTTGGATTGGATCTTTAGCTCATTATGTTTGCAGAAAATGATAATGGAAGAGAAGATTTGAGAATTAGGTCGATGGCATTTTTGTTTAGTGACCAAATCAAAAGCATCAGTTAGTTATATGGTGGTGGAGGTGGAGGTGTACAAGAATGCTATGTGAGGAAATTTGGGAATGAAGAAGTGGACAGGTGGAGTTGTGATAATTTTCCTTGGTTTAGTTTTGGTTGTGAGTTACAGTTTTATAGGAAAAACTGAATCTCCAAAAAAGCAGTCTGCATATGAATTTTTCAATAACCATCCATCTGGGGAGGATAATGCAGATGAAAAGGCCGATGTTATTGATGAGAAATCCAAGAAAAAAATGGAAAGGCTGGCAACTGTCAAGGAAAAACCCCACTTTATGGATTTTGAAGGGCTGAGTGATTTGTATAGTTTGAGTAGTAATTGGTCCAAAGAAGAATCTAATGCATTGCTAGTATGGAATCAAATGAGATTTTTATTATCACGGTCGGATGCCCTGCCTGAAACAGCCCAGGGGATCAAAGAGGCTGCCATTGTGTGGAAAGATTTACTGAAGGATAAGGCTTCAAAGCTTGGGGATGTTAGGGAAAGTTTTGATTGTCCTTACTTTGTCGTTGCATCTAATACTACAATGTTGAAGAATGGGAGTGTTCTTGATATCCCATGTGGTCTGGTTGAGGATTCATCTATTACTGTGATTGGGATACCTGGTTCATGGCAAGACAGTTTTCAAATTGAACTCATCGGCTCGCAACTTCCTGAGGAACCAAAGCCTCCTATTGTGCTGCAATACAAGGTCTTTTTACCGGGGGAGAATTTGACGAAGGAACCTGTTAGTATTTTGAATACATGGACTAAAGAATCCGGGTGGGGCAAGGAGGAAAAGTGCCCTGATCATGGTTCAACTAATGTCCTAAAAGGTACGCCCTTATGTGGATTTGATGCCGTTCTTCAGTTTCCATTTCTCCTCTATGGTTGTTTTAGGAACTAATTGCACCTGCATGGAGATAGCTCAAAATTATATATTTCACTTGCAATATAAGTGAAAAAATGCAGGCCTTCCATGTTAGCTACTATGATGATCGCTGGCTTATGAGATTGATGATGAGGTGTTCATATATTCATAATACTCATCCAAAAGCCATAATTACTTGAAGGATATTTTGAATATGGGAACCATTTAACCAGATATATTTCAACTGTTTGTGAACAGGAAAACCAACAATACCATGTCAAAATTCATGTTGGATTATTCATGTCTTTGCTAATTTGTCATATCACAGTTATACTAAAGCTAAAGTTTTCGATTTGTTTTGGGGATTGCATGCAGTTTCTGGCTCCTTAGCATTAAAGAGATATTCTGCGATTGAGTGCTTGCTTTGTAATTTTTTAAAACATGTTTAGTCTAACCTCAGATTACGTGTGTGAGTTTTGAGAATTGCAGAAGTGACACTCAATCATAAAATATAAAATAAATATCTCTCATGGTCCAAGAATGGATACATTACTGTACTGTTTGAAAGCTTCAAAGATATCATTTCCCAGTGCGATTCATGGTTGCTAAGAAAGGCAAATCTTAGGAGCAGAAGGGCCAATAATTCTGTGAATAAATATGTAGTTCATTTTATTTGTTATGCATAGCTTCAGCAATAAATATTCCTCAACTAATTACAAATTGGATAATGTCAGAGTCATAGCATTATGGTGCCTCCTTGCTGGAGATGAGCTGGTTAATAGTGAAAAGTCGCATCTTTTTGCAGGATATATAATTTAAATGCTTCAATACATTCTAATTATTACATTTTTCAAATTATTTATAATTGTATGACAAAGTTTGATAGATCTTATTGCTCTTGCTTTTCGCAATTTAACCTACGTCCACGTGTATTCTTCAGTTGATGGACTTGTAAAGTGCAATACCCAAATCGTCGGAAGAACAACTGAGAACAATCCAAATGCAAGTCATACTGGCGACTTTAAGTCAAGTAATGTTTCTGAAGGGAGTCCACATGCAAACTCTTACTTCCATTTTGTGGAAGGTAACCCATTTACTGCAACATTATGGGCTGGTGATGAGGGATTTCACATGACAGTGAATGGAAGGCATGAAACATCTTTTGCGTATAGAGAGGTTAGTTTTCTGGCAAATCTAGGATAGTTTTAATCGAAGGCTTGGTGCACCATTTTTCATAAATGGGTTGCAATGAGACTTGAACTCGAGACCTCCATCTCCGATGATACAATGTTGAATCCCCTTGTATAAAAGTTAAAGTTGATAGATGAGAGAGAAGTTATTTATTTAAGTCATCTATTCCATGTACTAATAATGGAGTTTACACAATTGCAGAAGCTTGAACCATGGTTGGTTAGTAGAGTCAATGTGAAAGGTAGCTTGGATGTCGTATCTATCCTAGTGAAAGGATTGCCTGTTTCCAAAGATTTGGATTTAGTTGCTGATGCTAAGCACCTCAAAGCTCCTTCTCTTTCTAATAAAAGGCTAGTGCTTTTAATTGGGGTTTTCTCAACTGGGAATAATTTTGAGAGACGTATGACACTGAGAAGATCTTGGATGCAATATGACACTGTACGCTCGGGAGATGTGGCTGTTCGCTTTTTCATTGGACTTGTAAGTGAGGCATTGCAAACTAGGAGTTTGTTTTATCAGCCTAAGAGTCTCAAATAACTTCTCTCTCCACTATTTTTTGCCCAAAATTAAATTCTGTAAGAATATGATATTCCTTTTGAAATTTACGTAGTTCAACCCTACAATACCTAGAAGGCGGTGAATAGGTATATTATGCGGAATTAAAATATTATAACAAATTAGCAACAAGTCACCAATTGTTATCTCTAGATGGTTAAACAATCACGTCAAATTAATCTTATGTTTGAATATCGCAAATTATATAAACAATGAATAAAGTAGTAAATCAACGCACGGTATGATCACGGAGAAACTCAACTAGGAAAAATTTCGATTACTTTGCCCGTCAATCCACTAAAAACGATTTAAACACTTACAATCTACCAGACTAGACGACGACACGTACCATCTGATCTCCGGACTGAAGTTCTTACAGCTCTCCTAGAAACTGTGATTCCCTACACCAATCCTTAACTGCAATCTTTAAAGCTATCCTGGAATCTGCTACCCTGCAGCACTCCTAGCCTTGGGAATCGTTTATCTCCCGTAGATCAACGAAGAACACCTTGTTCTTCACAGACTAGAACTCTAGTCAACTTTCCTCGATCTTCAGAACTCTGACAGATGTGGAGGAAAGAAATGTTTGGTATTTGGATTATGTGGACGATGTTTTTCTCACCAAAACAATCAAAATATATGAAGGTTGAAAGATAAAATAGAATGAATCTCTTACAGATGAAGCTCTCTCAATGTTCAACCTTGTCAAAATACGTTCAGATGTGTTTTGGTATATATAGGTATGTTAGAAAATGAATGGGCCGGGTAAAAAGCCTTTAAATCGCGAAATAAAAAATTTTCGGATAACCACGTCGCTCGAGCGAGGGCTCAACGACGGTCAAGCGACAGCATGTCGCTCAAGCGAAGGAGGGGCGACAGTCCAGCGACGATATTTCTGTTTTTGTAGCTCGAGCCAAACCTTAGTAACAGTCTAGCGAAAATTCACGCTGTTTTTCCTCCTTTTGCCAATCTCGAACCTTAGACCTAATAACTCTATTGTCAACTATTTGCACATTACTCCTTGACTTTTTAAACATAGTACAACTAAGTCCTTTTGTTTACAGAATTGCCAATTACAAAACATCTAAAACCTAACAAACTCCCCATTTGGCATTATGTGACAAAACTACTAAGTCAAGGCAGTAATCAAAAATAAAGTACAGACTCAAAACCTATGACAAGCTGACTGACTTGAACAATTCTGCAGTTTAATCAGCACATGTTTCCTGAAACAAATAACTTAACACCCAGTGTAAAATGTGTGGAAAAACAGTGTAAGTAAAGCAGTTTATAGAATATGAGCAATTTACGAAACATATAGTGTTATTCAATTTCAATCATGCATGCTAAATCAAGACGTAGTACCAATGCAATCCAACATACCAAGAAGACACATCGATACTACTAAAATATCAAACTTAATTTAGCACAACTGAAATAATCAAATCAACATCAAAAGTTGTAGATACATCAAGTAGATAAAAGCATATACATCATGTTGAAGCAAGAATATCTACTCCATTTAAATATTTATATCTACTCCCCCTTTTTGTCACAAAATGACAAGGGATCAAGAAATATCACACATTCTCCCCTTACTGCAAACTCTTAACGTTTTTATACATGCAGTAGGCAAATGTATCTATGTCTCTATCCAACAACCCCTCAAACATAAAATGCAAAACTCAATTTCACTTAATCATTTAATGTCATTTAATGCTCCCCCTGTGCATATTCTCTCTCCTCATTTTTGTCACAAATTACTAAAGGAACAATTTCAAATTCAATCTTAAACATGAATATATATGACAGTCCAAAAAGCTGTTAATAACATGCACAAGCATAATTAATAAGTAGTAAATCTCCCAACTTACTCAATTTAAGTCATAATGGAGTAAATTGTATAAGTGACACATGTGTGTCAAGTGTCACTAATCCTCCATGAGGAGGACTTAAAACCTTAATTTTGTGAGAATGGACATGCTAAACATCACTGCCAATAAGTATATTCATCTACTTGTGAAAGTCAAACCATAAAGCACAGTAGAACCTATAATTTAATGCTCATTTTGTATTAATATTTTCTTTTCTCCCCCTGACTTTGAGCATATTTTATTTTCACATATTTCAATTTTTTAAGCTTATAATTATTTTTCACATCTTAAGTACATGTTTTTCTCCATTAAGCGACTAAATGACCAATGTTACGAGCTTTAGGTCGGTTAACCCAAGTCAGTTGACCATAGACACTAGGTTATGAGAAACCCTGAAGACTTAATTGCTCGAGTCATAGGCTCCGAAGAATAACATAAGATATTGAACTTTTTATTATCGGGGATAAACTTGAGCTTAGGTCTAATAAATACGGTCAATTCATGTTTGAAGTCACCTCACTAACATGTGACTACGATTTCAAATCTCACGCACGCGATAAAGTCCCACTAACAAGATCATAGTGTGTGCAGTGCAGATGGTATATGAAAAGACCAATACTAAGTACTCCATACAAAACTGACGTAGCGGAAGATTATAGAAAATATGAACAACCTCACAAGATGAGAAAAATTCACGAGAAATTTATTCTATTCAATAAACTGTTGCCTCAAATGGTTTACAATGCTCTAAATAGTAAAACCCTAGCAAAATTCGAAAAATAAATAATAATTAAAAAAAAACTATATTTTCNATCGTCCTCCAACAAACGGAATACGAATCCGAATTTTATAAAATGAGATATTGCCAAAATAAAAATTATCATAAATGGCAAAAACGCTTAATCGAGAGCCTAAACGACAGAATTTGCCCAAAATTCGACCATAACAATACCTAGAAGGGGTGAATAGGTATATTATGTGGAATTAAAATATTATAACAAATTAGCAACAAGTCACCAATTGTTATCCAATTGTTATCTTTACATAGTTAAACAATCACGTCAGATTAATCCTATGTTTAAATACCGTAAATTATATAAACAATGAATAAAGCAGTAAATCAACACACGGTATGATCACGGAGAAAATCAACTGGGAAAAATTCTGGACACTTTGTCAGTCAATCAACTATAAACGATTCAAACACTTACAGTCTATCAGACTAGACGACGACAAGTACTATATGATCTCCGGACTGAAGTTCTTACAGCCATAGTTATCAAACCCAACCTGAACATTGACCCGAACAATGTGTCGGGTCAGTGGGTCAATGGTTCAACTGGTGATCCGGTTGTTCGATCGGTGGGTCAATTCTCGTCAAATATATTTATTAACTATTTTCATTTTATAATAAATTCTGACATTTTCTACCACCAACAAAATTAACTTATGTTATTTTGGTGAACAACCTTATGAAAAAATTCAACAAACACTAAATCACATATTATGAAAAATCCATTTGCAACATCGAAATCAACAACTAGTGAGTAGTGATCAAAAATAACTTTATATGTCGAAATTCAACAAGAATCTATAAAGTATAAACAAAAAACTCATCAAGAAAGAAATCAAATAACCATCATGAACTTATACCGTTATACATTCCAAGTTAAAGCATTCGCCTATAAAAACGAATTCATGATCAACAACATCGTATTTTCATTTATGCATTACCCATAAATGATAAAACAATACAATACCCATTATTAGCATAAAGAAATAAAAATTCATCAAGAATGAAAGCCAAAGGAAACCTGAAGCAGAGCAACATCAATTTTTTAAATTTAAAAGATGGACAGATTCATTTCTTTGGTCACATCAACTGGGGTGGCGTGTGCTACCTTGTCTTCATTTCAAATTTTCAACAGCTTTAATTGACCATTTTAATCCTCATGTTTGACCATTTTAAGTTGAGGTGTGCAAAAATGAGGGCAAAATTGGGAAGTAGGATGTAAATATGCTGCTCCAAGCCTGCAATTGTCTGAAATTTGTTAGCTTTTATATAAAAAAAGGTTGCAAGCCTGCAATTGTGCATGGATCGTCTGGTTCACTTAAAATTGGTCCGGCGGGTCTTCAAAAATCGGGCAGTTCGGACAGGTTGATAGTGGGTTAATTGCATAGTGAAACAATTGAGGCACCCGGACCGGACGAAGGAGCGGTTCACCGGTTTCCGGGCCGAACCAGACGGTCCGGTCCGGGTTTAATAACACTGCTTACAGCTCTCCTGAAAACTGTGCTCCCTTGCACCAATCCTTAGCTGCAATCTTCAAAACTCTCCTGGAATCTGCTACCCTGTAGCACTCCTAGCCTTGAGGAATCGTTTATCTCCCGTGGATCAATGAAGAGCACCTTGTTCTTCACAGATCGGAACTCCAGTCAACTTAGATCGATCTTCAGAACTCTGACAGATGTGGAGGAAAGACATGTTTGGTATTTGGATTATGTGGACGATGTTTTTCTAACCAAAACAATCAAAATAGACAAAGGTTGAAAATAAAATAGAATAAATCTCTCACAGATGAAGCTCTCTCAATGTTCAACCTTGTCAAAATACGTTCAGATGTATTTTAATATATATAGGTAGGTTAGGAAACGAATTGGCCGAGTAAAAAGCCTTTAAATCGAGAAATAAAAATTCCCCGGATAACCACGTCGCTCGAGCGAGGGCTCAGCGATGGTATGTCGCTCGAGCGAAGGAGGGGCGACAGTCCAGCGACGATATTTCTGTTTTTGTAGCTCGAGTCAAACATTCGTAACAGTCTAGCGAAAAGCTGCGCTGTTTTTCCTCCTTTTGCTAATCTCGAACCTAGACCTAATAACTATATTTTCAACTATTTGCACATTACTCCTTGACTTTTTAAATATAGTACAACTCAATCTTTTTGTTTACAGAATTGCCAATTATAAAACATCTAAAACCTAACACCTTTCTTCATTTGTCTTTCATATGTTGAATTTTGAGGCATATATCTAACTACCACATTTATTTCAGTTCTTCCTAATAAGAATCTTTTAATTCTTAATATCTTATAAATAACCTTTTAAAGGGATGCTTGAAATTGCAGTTTATAGCAATTATTATTTGCAATAATGCTGCTTACAGGGCTTCTGGAGATGATGTATCAATAGAATCCAAGTTAGTTATTGGAATCCTCTCACGGATCGGAAATTTATCGTTCCTTTTTTTTTCCCCAATAGTTTAATCCTGTTTTCATAGTTTTATTTTATTAATAATGCGATAAACTGTACACTCCTATTCGACATAATTCTATCTAGTGTGTATCATTGGATTGGTATTATTACTAACATTTTCAACTTCAAATAACCATGCAAGATCGATTGATAGATTTTTGACGTGATACTATGTAGAAAACTATAGATATTCAGTACATGTAACTTCCTTTTTGGAGTTCCATTATAGCTGTTCCTTTCCTTTGAAGTTTAAATCACCATTCTTCACCAAATTATTTGTTTGCAAAATGTCTAATCTATTCTTCCTTCATTTTTGAGTTTCTTTCCTCTTTTAACTGAATAACACTTGCAGCACAAGAATAAGGAGGTCAACTTCCAGCTCTGGAAAGAAGCTCAGACATATGGAGATATCCAATTGATGCCTTTCGTTGATTACTACAGCCTGCTCACCTATAAAACCGTTGCGATTTGTATCCTGGGGGTATGTCTTCGATGTTTCTAATTAAATGAAAGATTTTTTTACTGCTCATAGAAAATATGGGTGAGACTGTGGAAGGATGTGACATTTGAAGATGACATGAGACTCTAGTTAGACAAGAAATCATCACAATTGTTTCCACTAACGACAAACCCTTGTTTTAATAGAAGGGAGATGATGCAGGGCATCACTTGACCACGAGGGTGGCCCCATCTTGTAAGAGTTCTTTGAAGTAAGGCCCAAACAAGTACTGCTTAGGGTGGATAGCCAGGTCTGGTCTTGGGTGATAAAGGGTTCAATTGTGTCTCTCCTACTAGCTGTTGCTTTCGAGAGAATCACTTTCTTCGCCCTATCAGTTCGTATAGGATAGTGCTTTGTGTGGATTCAAGATTGCATATCTGCTACTAGCTTCGGCTTTTGGAAGAATTGGTTGCATCACTCTGTATCATGAGATGCCAATATTAAATTATGTCTATTGAAAAATAGAATGAATATTAATATTATCCGTTCTTTGGGCAAAACCGGAAATAGCATGAGTAGTTGGATTAGCCGGTCAAAAGATTGAGTAGAGTCAGGTTTTCTGCATGTTGTGCTGTTGTATAATGGCTTTATATTCCATTGAATCTTTGATCTTTTCATCTGCCTATAATCTCAACTTCGTACTCAATTTAGGTTCTGGAATGTTTCTTGGTGCATACACTAATTTCTCCATTCTCTTCAATTTCAGACTAAAATCCTGCAGGCTAAATATATTATGAAAACCGACGATGATGCTTTTGTGAGGATAGATGAAGTTTTATCAAGTCTTAAGGGAAAAACATCTAGTGGGCTCTTATATGGTCATATATCCTTTGAATCAGAGCCACACAGGAATAAGGACAACAAATGGTACATCAGCAACGAGGTATCAACTTTATCGGTTAAATATCCAATTTCTGTAACTGATACCGCCCACTATATATCATTTCAATGTTATATAATGGTTCTCTTTGATAGGAATGGGCACATTCTTCGTTTCCGCCTTGGGCCCATGGTCCAGGTTACATAATTTCCCAAGATATAGCAAAATTCATGGTTCAAGGCCACCAACAGAGGGATCTCATGGTAAGATCTAGTATACTTACAAATTAATCTGTTTGTGAACTTCAATTCATAAAATCTTATGTTTGTTCTATGTATTACTGCTGCTGATGTTATTGAATCTTGTGATGCAACTTCTTCCTAAAAAAAAAAAGCTAAAATTACTTTTTGATGTTTTGATGGCATTTCTGAATCTCATGGGGTCATTCTTTCTATCTATACACTGTCTTAGCTTTTCAAACTAGAAGACGTTGCTGTGGGAATATGGATCGAGCATTTTGAGAAACATGGTCACAAAGTGGAGTATATCAACGATGACCGGTTTTTCATTGCTGGATGTGAATCAAATTATGTTCTTGCTCATTATCAAAATGCAAGGATGATTCTTTGTATGTGGGAGAAGCTGCAGAAAGAGCACAAGCCCGTCTGCTGTGAGTAAAACCACTGTCCAGAAGATGTTCTTGCCTATGTTGTAAGCTCTGTAGTTTTCGATTTTTAAGGTTTCAAACTTGGGTTTTATTTGCTCTCATTCTTTAATTTGTCAGCCATGTGATCATCTCACATTTGTTCTTCTTGGAGTAACAAGTATTGGTGTAGAACACGATTAACATGTTTTGTATAGTGGAATTGTCCGCACTGAAGAGGATTTAAAAAGGAAGGTAAAATTTTGTACCGTCTTTGATATTTTTGGTAAATTTAGTTATTCTGGTGTTATTTATATGTATAAAGCCTCACGTACGGGAGGCTTTTCATAGGGGCCTGCCAGGTGAGAGACACTGGCGGGCCCCACATGTTTGAAAAATAAAAATAAAAAATTCACCCCACCCCCAATGATGTGTCTTCCCTATAAACGCATCACCCACCCCCTTGTAAAAAACTCCATGTACTTGTAGCACTTCTTTATTTATATTGGATATTTTTGGTAAATGGATTGAAAATCAACTGCTGAAGTATTTATTCAGCAATGTACAATTATGGTTAACAACCATGAGTTTGACAAAATCTATACGTACATTAAATTTTTTTTTTTTTTTTAAATCAACCATTTAGATTTTGTCAAGACATAATTATCAACAAAAGTTTTCAAAAAATCATTATACAAATACTCCCTCAACCCCACAAGTTTAGTCCTATTTTTTTTCTGGGTTTTGCTATGATTCCGGTGTACAGCCTCCTTCACAATTGTGGGTTTACGTTTTTTTTCAATTGGTCGTGAGCCCCTCATATTGTGAAGGATGTACAAATAGCAAAACTTTTTTAAATTAAGAAAATTTAATTAATATAGTTGAAATAATAAATTTTATCATTTTTTCTAATACACTCATACATTAATGTAATCAATATTCAATGTAATTAAATTATGTATGCAATATTCAAGGTATTTAAATTATTTTTTGGTACTAATTATTGTTTAATGCAAAAATCAAGGTAATTAACGTTCCAAAGTCATTCAATACAAATACAAATGAATATATGTAATGAAAGATCAAATGATTTTTATTTTTAAATTTATTGTTTCAACTACAATTGAATAATTAAATAATTTATATTTGTGATGACAAAAGACATTAAATATAAGTATTAGAAAGTTAATATATTAATCACACTCTCAAATAAGAAATAAAATTATAATTTAAGACAGGCGAAAAATGAAAACATGACTATCTATGAGACGGATGGAGTAACTTTATAGTGTAGCTGTGATGATGTTTATTTATTTTTTTATTTATTTTTTTGTATCCATGGTGCCACCTTTACGCCTGGGCGGGCCCGGATTCGAGAAAAAATTACACTAGGTGCGGCCATAGGCCCTTGTAGGCTGGCGCGCACAACCCCAAATGAATCCAATGTAAAACTCGTTGGTCCTCTAATAAAAAATTTACATTAGTCGGAGTCCGAAGAATCCAGTGTAGCCCAATGTCAATGATTACTATCATTTTAGGTACTCCAATGTTTGTTACTATTAAACACTAATAAATCTACCTATTGAATTATTATGTTTTCAACTTTTATTAAGACCCTGTTTGGTCTTAATTAATTAGATTCATTATTTTTATTCATCATCAGCTAATACGATAGTTATTTTCTGTGCCGACTTGTTGCCTGAGATATTAACTTTCTTTAATTGTATTGCTTCAAATAACAAGTTAATATTTCAAATAAAAAGTTGTAACTTAGGATGATTATTGTAATTACTGATTATGAAAAATATTACTCTCGTATCTGATATTTAGCAAAACCTTCACGACAACCTTAAGCCCTATTTGAGTCCCTTCTTTGGGGGAAAAATAGTCTTTAGAACAGAGTTTTTTTCTTTTTGAAAAATGTGTGGTTAAAAAGTAGGAAAAAATTGAATTTGCATGTAAAATTACTTTATGGTAGAATGTATGATTGAAATAACTCGTGATAAAAAAATGTGTAGAGAGAAAAATTGAAGCTTAATAAAAACAAAAAAAAATTGACTTAAAACAGTAGCATGTCCAAATATGCATTAGAAACAAAAAATTGAAAAAAATTACTCAAAAAATAACTTTATTTATACTTAAGATTAGCCAAACATGCTCCAAAGAAAGCCGCCCGGCAAAGATGAAAGCTACTTCTCCATAGTCACTGCCACTTTATCACCTTAAACTTTCCCAAACTTTTCCATTTAGGGTTTTTCTCCTTTCCAATCACGCAAATCCATATGCACAATCCTATAAATTCAATTGATGAAAGCTGAAATGGGTACTTTGAGAATTATTGATCTTGTGCAGTTTCCAATTCCATTCAATTCGCGGATTAGCTAGTTCTGCGTCTAAAATCAAAGGCGCAGGTTGATCTCACGCTCTCTTCCCCCACTATTCTTCCCATTAAAAAGAGCAATTGAGAATATCGAGATCCTTTCTGACTGTAGATTGGAGAAGGAGTCTAATTTACTCAGGTATTATAGCAATCCTCTAGGTTCTATCTGTTGATAGATATCCATTGCTAAATGTTTATGCATTGTTTTTGTTAGTCGAGATTTTAGTTTTTGTGCACGAGTTGTATTAGGGTTGGATCTTGGGGAATTGAGCTGTGTGTCATTTTGTGGTAATAACTTTATGTACATGTTTATGGAATAATGAGTAAATGTTTTGTGGGAGTGTTCATGAGGCTTTTTGGTTTTTGGAAACACTTGAAGAACTAAAGAAGAGAAAAGGGGGGGAAAAACAAACCAACCTAACTTCTTTGTTAGGGTGTGACAAATAAATGTTTATTTTTTACCTTTATTTTAAAATTTTGTTTATGGGCTGCTTTTAACTGGGGATGAAGGATGAAATGGAGATTTTTTTTTTTTCAATTATTAAAAATAAAAATAAAAGAGGTGTATGATGAAGCAAAATAGTGTTTTCAAAATCTTGCTTTCTGAAAGTATTTGAGGAAGAAGATTTCAAATAACCAATAAAGAAATTGAAACCCCTGATGGTTTGAGAAGTTTTAAATTTATTTATCATTGTTGACAATGAGATAAGACGCAATCATGCAAAGAAGACAATTTTCCATAACTGGAAAAACAGATTCAATAGGAGTTCACGATAAGGCACATTTATTGGGCTTACATCTTTAATAGGGTTATAATTATTTATTTATTTTTTTTTTTTATTTTTTTTTTTTTGGGAGAGTTTCAGTACAATTTGAACTTGTATTCACTAACTGCCTTTTTTATGGCTAATCTGTCGTATTTTGAAAAAAATGATTTGATCCCGTTGTGGCGATTTGACCTCCTTCAGGGATAGTAGTCAGTTACCCAGTAGTTGTATTCCAAGTCTCTATGTTGCTATACGGTTAGTAGGTTTAATTGTGTAAAGTCTGGCATTCTAGTTAAGGTTTTTTTTTTTTTTTTAACGATGAACGAAGGATAAGCATAAGGAAGCAAAATATGGTTTTTCTAATCATGATTTCTGCCATTGTTTCAGAAAGTAAGAAGTTCCCATCAAAGAAATTGAAAATCCAAAAGTGTTCAAGAAATTTTGATATAATTCTTATTCTTGACAACGAAATAAGATGCAAAGATGACTGTATTCCATCAAATAATTCAATAGGAGTTAGAATTTTAGTTGAGTTTGTTCAATATATTGTTTTGATTTGCAAATCAGATGCATTACAATTTACTTAAGTATAAACATGTGCTTCAGATTATCTACATGTATCTATGGTTTTGCTTGTTATCTTTAAATTTATTCTAATGTTTGCATGTTATATAGGTATTCGATATGCTATGACCAGCATCCGAGGATATTTATTAATTATCCCAGACGTTATAATCCGAGTCTCCATGTTGCCAGATGGTTAGTAGGGGTTATGGATTGTGTAAAGACTGGTACCCGAGTTAAGGGTAAGTGATCTATCTGGTAATTTACTATGTTGGCCTTGTAGTGTTCTGTGTATTTTTGGCAGACAAGAAATAATTATGTAAATTTTTGTGTGCTTGCCTCCTGTTAGTCTTTTTCTGTCTGTATTAAGAAACTGCTTGAAGTATGTCTCTTAGAATTTTAGTTTGTAGCAATGCTTAGGGCCATGAGAATTAGTTGGTCTTACTACCTCTTTTTTGGCTTCATCTAGTTCATTCATTAAAGTGCATCTAGGATATGAGATTATGCCATCTTTTGTTTCCATCTCTTTCTCTTGCTAATCTTGGGGTATCTCTTGGGAATTTATTTGCTTGGATGGAGCGGTTCCCAAATCTAAAGTTCAATATGCATTCAACGTTGTTGTATCTGTGCGTGCCCATATGCTAGAGATATATTCTGGTAATTCACCTGAATATGCAATGAAAGCATTTCATTAATGACGTGGAGAAATGGTTTTCCTACCGTCCTTTAAGTACAAGTCGCTTATAATGATTGTGTTCAATTACAATGACTCTAAACATCTTAATTTTAGTAAAACAGATGCCCCATATGTTGTATATGGTAAAATCGAACATGAGTGTTATCTATCAAACGAATTAAATATGTTTTGATTCTAAAGGAATGTTTTGTGGTATTGCAGGTTCTTTCTCCCACCAGTTACTAATTTATGCTATCTGGTTGTCTAGCTTTCATAATGTGCTGGCTCTGCAGACACTCCCAGAGCCTAGTCACATTTCGTCCACATCTGTGCTTGCTAGCCCACCCAAAAGTGGAATATTTGAACCAATAGAAATATCACCTGCTGTAATTCCGCATCTTCCTTCTCCTGAGTATTCTTTCCCACCAATGTATCCAACTTTTCCAACTACATATGATCCAGTCCTGACTGGAAGGTGCCTTGTAAATTTCTCTGCCATTTCGAGTATCATGGACAAAACAGCATCTGACTGTAATCTACCTTTGGCAGCAATCGTAGGAAATGTTATATGCTGCCCACAATTTAGTAGCTTGCTTCACATATTCCAGGGATTTTACAGCACCAGTTCCGATAATTTAGTTTTACAAAATGCAGTTGCTGATGATTGTTTTAAAGATATTGTCAGTATACTTGCTAGCAGAGGAGCTAACAGCTCAATACCAACCATCTGTTCTATAAAATCTTCAAATCTTACTGGTGGTTCTTGTCCTGTGAAGGACATGACCACTTTTGAGAAAACAGTGAACACAAGCAAATTACTGGAGGCTTGCAGTAAAGTTGATCCTCTTAAAGAATGCTGCAGACCAGTTTGTCAGCCTGCAATTATGGAGGCTGCACTTAAGATCTCAGGAACTCAGTCGTTTTTAATTGACAATAAGAATATAATTGGACCAACAAATCATTTTGACACGCTTACTGATTGTAAAGGCGTGGTTTATTCATGGATCTCACAGAAACTCCCTCATGATGCTGCAAACAAAGCATTTCGAATATTGTCTGCCTGCAAGGTTAACAAAGGTATGTGCTTTCATTTTTTAACCCACCTGCTATAGGCTTGTTATGTACCTTGAATTCAAAGCATTTTGATTCTGCAGCCATGTTCTTTCCTTCAGTTTTGGCCCCATGGTACAGCTGCAGAAGATTATTCAGCCAATCTGCTTTATACTTGATATGCAAGGATTTCAACATGATCAGAATAAATCATTCGATAAAAAGTCCTCAACGTGTTCTACATTTTTTAAGGAAAAAACCTATGGCTTGTATTTTTGCCTTAAAAGTGTTGTTGGATGATTGGATCGTGTTTAAACCGGTTTTAAAAAAGTAAAGTTGAGATTTAGGGAATTTTAAATTGGAAAATACTAATTTTCTTTGAACTTAAAAAAGAGAGTGAATTTCCAAAAAAAGTCTCATTATGTTGGTTTTAAGATGATTTTTGATGAACTGATATCGTTCCTTGAATTTCTTATTTTGAAAACTCTTTTGCATAGTTGTATGATTACTTTATGTTTTAAATTTGATTGATGAGTGTGCTTATTTTGTTTGTAGTATCAACCATTCATATAAAATGTTATGTTTTTAATTCTAGGGGTAGTGGAATAAGGCCCTTTAGGTTTGAGAAGATGTGGTTAAAAGTTGAAGGTTTTGGGGAGCGAG
This sequence comes from Fraxinus quadrangulata, assembly GCA_903798255.1. Classification (NCBI taxonomy): domain Eukaryota; kingdom Viridiplantae; phylum Streptophyta; class Magnoliopsida; order Lamiales; family Oleaceae; genus Fraxinus; species Fraxinus quadrangulata. The sequence continues at coordinate 27,652 of CAIGRB010064663.1, forward strand.
TACGGACGTGGTGGGCGTCTTATGACTTTCAGGGGTCCCCCAGTTATGTGCTGGATCATAAGTTGAGGGCGTTAAAAAGAGATTTAAAGAAGTGGAATGAGGAAGTGGTGGGCAATGTGAACTTTCGCAAACTTCAGTGCCTTTCAGACATTGAAGAGCTGGATCAGCTAGAGGAGAGGCGAGTTTTGGATGGGGAGGAAAAGGAGAGACGCAGAGTATTAAAGGTTGAGCTAGTAAGTTTGGCGGAGATGGAGGAGATTGCCTGGCGCCAAAAATCTAGAATCACGTGGTTGAAAGAAGGGGACAAATGCACTAAGTTTTTCCATAGGGTCGCTAATTCTAATAAACGGAACAATTCTATCACTGTGTTGGAGGTGGACGGGGTTACTTATGAGGATCCTCAGGATATTGGGACCCATATGGTGAGATTCTATCAGAACCTGTATCAGGAGCAGTTTGAGTGGAGGCCGGAGTTGGAGGGACTGGAGTTTTCCACTATTTCGGATGAGGATGCCGGTTGGTTGGAGAGACCATTTGGGGAGGATGAAATTAAGGAGGTCGTGTTTAGTATGAACGACGATAAGGCTCCAGGACCAGATGGGTTCTCGTTCTCATTTTATAAGGCGTGTTGGGAGGTGGTGCAACATGATATTTTTAATGTTTTCACTTACTTTTTTGAGCGTGGCAGGTTTCTGCGAAGTTCGAATGCTACATTTATTGTGCTGATCCCCAAGAAGCCGGGAGCGACTGATATTAAGGATTTTCGCCCTATCAGCTTAGTCAGTGGGATGTACAAGATTATTGCTAAAGTTTTGGCGAATAGACTCAAGGAGGTGCTAGGGAAAGTGGTGTCTAAGTTTCAGAATGCTTTCGTAAAAGGCCGTCAGATTCTGGATTCTGTACTTATAGCGAATGAATGCATTGACTCGAGAATGCGTCTAGGGGTTCCAGGGATGCTATGCAAGCTCGATATTCAGAAGGCTTATGATCACGTGAACTGGAGGTTCCTCCTATATTTGCTTCGGAGATGTGGTTTCGGGGATAAGTGGTGTAAGTGGATTCAGTTCTGTATCTCCACTGTTTCATTTTCAGTTTTGGTTAATGGTACCCCAGATGGTTATTTTCGGAGCAGCAGAGGGTTGAGACAAGGGGATCCATTGTCTCCATTACTGTTTGTCATTGTGATGGAGGCGTTCAGTAGGATGCTTGAGAAAGCTAGGCTGGAGAATTTGCTTACAGGTTTTACGGTTGGGCAATTGCAGGTATCCCACTTGTTATTTGCAGACGACACACTGATCTTTTGTGATGCAGTCCAGGAGCAAGTTAGGAACTTACGCCGGGTGCTCCTCTGCTTTGAAGCGGTGTCAGGATTGAAGATTAACTTGGGAAAATCTGAGGTTATTCCAGTAGGGGAGGTTACAAATGTGGAGGAACTAGCTACTATACTGGGTTGTAGGGTTGCGCGGTTACCTATGTCATATCATGGGCTTCCGTTAGGGGCGCATTTTAAAAATGCGCGGTTACCTATGTCATATCTTGGGCTTCCGTTAGGGGCGCATTTTAAAAACATTAATATATGGAATGCAATTGTGGAGAAGGTGGAAAGGAGGTTGGCGGGGTGGAAGCGTATGTATCTCTCGAAGGGCGGCCGCTTAACTCTCATTAAATCTACTCTGTCAAATATCCCTACTTATTTTTTGTCACTATTTCCTATTCCTGGTGCAGTGGCTAACAGATTAGAGAGGATTCAAAGGGAATTTCTTTGGGCAGGGCTGGGAGAGGAGAGGAAACTTCATTTGGTTAACTGGGGAGTTGTTTGCTCTCCTAAGTGGATGGGGGGTCTTGGATTGAGGAGGCTAACTTTGTTTAACAAGGCATTATTGGGCAAATGGCTGTGGCGGTTTGGTATGGAGAGGGAGAGTTTCTGGAGAGAAATCATTGGGGCGAAGTATGGCGTGTTGGAGGGAGGTTGGTGTTCGGGTGAGGATCGTAGGTCTTACGGGGTGAGTCTATGGAGGTATATTCGACGAGGTTGGAATGAATTTCGGAATAACTTGTCTTTTGTGGTGGGGAATGGCAATAATATTAGATTTTGGCATGATTGTTGGTGTGGTGATATACCGCTTAAGGTGGGGTTTCCTTCCTTGTATCGCATTACTATGATGCCTTTTGCTATGGTGAATGACGTTTTAGCCTCCAACAATGGGTGTCACAGTTGGAATATTACTTTTCAGAGAGGTTTGCAGGATTGGGAATTAGATGACTATGCATTGTTTCTTCATGACCTGTATGAGGTGCAAATTCGG
>CAIGRB010064663.1:30551-53197 GCA_903798255.1 Fraxinus quadrangulata
TTTTTAAAAATTACATATAATAAAAGTTGGGAATTTTGCAAAAAAAAAAAAAAAATGTTATGTTTTTATTTTCTGTGTTAACAAATTAAGCCCCTTTTTGGGCTCCATTTTATCAAGAAAATGCATTTTGGAATAGTAAAAAGTTGGAGAATGTGTGGTTGAAAAATAAGGAAAAGTTTTGAATTTGCGTGTAAAATTATTTTATGGGAGAATGTACGGTTGAAAATGAGTGTTGGAAAAATGAATGTTGAGAATAATGGGGCTCAAATAGAGGCTATTACTGAAGTTCATGCTTCATTATGTAAACTGAATAAAATAATCAAATCCACGCAGTTCCTTTTATTTTCATAAGAACTGAAGCACTTGCAATGACCTAAACAATTAGCTAGTTTATCAAAGTTACTTATTGCAAGAATGATAGTTTAAGACATAATCTTGATCAGGATGCTTTGATGGGTTCTGCACAAAGATAAGCTGATTAGATTTTTACAACATTTAAGTATGAGACTTATTTGGCAGATCAATCTGCTCGCAGTTCTGAATCCCTTGGCCTCTTTTGTAGAATTTATCACCTATTATAAAAGAAGAATTGGAGTGGATATGGAAATCTGAGCACTATATCAGAGCTACTTTGGTTTGTAATATTGTAAAGATGTATTATTCTGTGATCTAAATGATCGTCTTGTGGGATGCAGTTTGTCCTTTGGATTTAAGGCAACCATCAGAAGTAATTCAAGAATGCCGAAATGTCGCTGCTCCCAATCCTTCATGCTGTAGTTCATTAAATACTTACATAGCGAGGGTACAAAGGCAAATGTTAATTACAAATCGGCAAGCGATTATATGCGCTACTGTATTTGGGTCCATGCTACAAAAGGCTGGGGTGATGACTAATGTTTATGAGCTTTGTGATGTGGACTTGAAAGATTTTAGTCTCCAAGGTGAGTATTTGATTTATGATTTCAATGTGGAATCTTTGATTTGAAGTTATAAGTTTCTCTGATCTGGTATTCTCTTCTCTCTCTGTTTCAAGATGGAGCAGCATATGGACAAGAAGGTACTCTCTTAATCCACTTTGTCCTCTTTCATTGAATCTTCCTTTTTTGGTGCTTTATACTTAGACTTCCGTTCTTCTGGGATGCAGTTTATTGTTCTTTTTGCTGTGCGTGATTCCATTTATTCGGTTGCGAAGCATTAATGTTTTTCAATTTTTCTCTTGCTTTGACTCGAACATGTCTGCATGTCCTTATTGTTTTACATAGTCTTAGCTGCTTGGGACATTCTTCTTGCACTTTGAGTTTCTTCTGTGTATGGTATCTAGGTAATCTAAGTGCTATAAGATTGGGTAACACTTCTATTACCCTGATAGGCACATCTCTGTGAGCTTATCATTCTTGTATGACGAGATCTTAAGATGTCTATGAAAAAATCCGATTGCCTAATTACTGATTTAGTCGCAGCTCAGTAGTCAAAGGACTTTCATTTGTTCAGTTGCCTCAGTTTGTCGGTAGAAAATCGTAATCACTTGACTATTGTTTTCTGAGTCCATAGTCAGTTTTAAAAAAATAGGTCTAGTTTCTGTGCCCGCATTCAACTGTTCAAGTATGCTGTAGTAGCATTTCTTTTTGTGTTGCCGAGCCTTATGTCTAAGCATCTCGCTCAGAATTACTTCATTAATTTTAGTATTCTGCTGCTTTATATATTTGACTAGATGCAAGCTTTGGTCAGATATCTCGTGCAAAATCTTGCCATTTGACAAATATGGCATTTTTAATTGTTGGTTTGGTCCAGGTCTGAACCATTTGCATTATAGTCAGTTAGATGATTACATTCTAATTTAAACCTGTTTTGTCTAGCTATAAAAATTAATTTGGTGTCTTTAAATATCATAACACGATAAAATGCTCTAAATAATCTTTTATAACTTAAATTGATAATGACAAGAAACTGAATTTAGTCCGTGATAGTGGACCTTTTAAAATTAGATCAGATTGATTCCATATTGGACTACATTTGAAGTATTAACATGTTTTAGCTTCTTTGTAACTGTAAATCTTTTTTAGGGCTTATAATTTGTCAAACTAGATACAGGTATCAAGACACTTGTGCTTACTAAGAGTGGTTCTGAAATTTGCCACACTCCTAGGTCTAAACTTATCTGCAATGCCATGTTGGAATCTTGTACTTTACTTAATATGTTTTTTCCCAAGTAGATTAAGAGGTGGTACTTCTAGTACTTCATTACTAAAGACTGATACATTTTTACACCCAAATGTAGGGTGTTTACTAGGAAGCCTGCCTGTAGATATGGTGTACGATAATTCATCAGGCTTGAGCTTTACATGTGATCTAAGCGACAATATTGCAGCTCCATGGCCCTCATCGTCGTCTTTCACGTCATTCTCTCTCTGCGCGCCTGGTAATTGATTAAGAATATCATTTATTACTGTTCACTTGTTTTCGCATTATTCTGTTGGGTTCTAAAGAGAAATTGAACTTGAAAGCAGTTTATAACTAAAGATGCACAAATGTTACTTTGATAATATGTTTAAATGACCATACACTGATGACTTGTACCTTGACTTGCAGAGATGTCCTTGCCAGCGTTACCAACATCAGAAACTTCAGGTAAACCTTGCTCCTTACTTGGTTTTGCTGCACGTGTCAGCATTTGTTGATACCTTTATCATATCCTTTGTTTCTTTTTCATCAGAAACAGGCCATAAAACTTAAAACAAGAAAATGATTTGGCTGAATGAAATCAAAGCAGTTATTTTTGGTAGGAGACTGCTAGGTCATTGACCATATTTCCATATTACCACTCAGTGAAGTTAATCTTGGAGTATTTCAGTCAGTCTATCCTTCTATGGACATTAAATCAGCAATTATATGTTTCAGTTTTTTTTTTTTCAGTCCATAACCTACCCTTCTTCTCCCTAATTCTTCCCATTAAATCTTGGTATATTCGGGTTGGTCTACTTAGAGCATGCTTGGGAGTGATTTTAAGTGATTACAAGTGTGGCTCCTATGGAATGTTTGGATAATAAATGGATAGTAGCTTTGAGTCCTACGAAATTTGTTGATAAAAAGTTTGTTTAACCAGCTGAAATTATAATTCAAGCTTTGCCGAATTCACTTGATTTGTCATAATAAAAGCTTCTTGTTATATTGCTCCTATGTTGTGGTCGTCCTTGAGTTGCTTGGTCTCTATCCTTCCCTCGACTCCTTTCCATGTACTCAAGATTGAATTGGTTCTTTTCTTTAGAATGGTTGATTTGTAACTCTTAACACAGTCGTTAGTTGATACGTTTCTCGTGGATAACTTGATGATTGTGTTATTGTATAATGCAGGTTGTGATATGGGTGTGGTGGATTTCTTTTTACCCATTTTTTCTGTTTTTGTTTTCGGTTCATTGCTGTTGTAGAGAGATTCTGCTGAGCGACAAGACCTGTTTGAGTTAGAGGGCTTTAGATCGAATGTGTGAGCGTATTACATGTATATTTTGAGCATCTTACTTTGTGTATAGTAGCCTTTTTTTTTTTTTTTCTGGTTTTATTTTATGATTAATTTCAAATTTCAAGTTTAACTAATTAATAATATGTTGCATTGGGATTTAGATCCCTCATCGTTATTAGGGTGCGTATGGCTAGTTGTTAATGCAACATGTATTGCTAGTCAAAAGTTGTCACGAGTGTTGGACTCATATAGGATTGACTGTCGAGTAATGCTAATTAGCACTATTGGTATTTAAAACTAGGTTAGTACCAGCACTTACGGTATTAAATTATAGGTTTAATTAAATATAATGATTTATAACTAGTCCAGTAGCAGCATTTGTGCTATTAAATTATATGTTTAATTAAATACAATGATTTATGACATAGTTTAAAATGTTGACATCTGAATTGGTGTTCAATACTGTTGCTGCAAGATATCATTATTCCCGTGTATAAGATGAACATAGCAAATAGATGTAAAGACAATTCTTAAATTATCATCTTGATGAAAGTGATCATATGAAGCGATTAGATGAATTTGACAAAGGGTCACGGAGTCAAGTTGTGAAGTTAGGCAAAGCGTTTTGATCCCGTAACGTAAGATTATCAAATGAGCCTTGTGGTTCTTATTCGAATGTAGATGGATCCAACGTCTGTAAGAGATTAAGGGACAAGGTCAATTCTTAAATGATTTTTCAACTCATTGAGAACGATGCATGGTGATTTTAAACAGTAAATGTGGTTAGTTTATAAGTTTGATATGAAAATTTTGAGGGGGGTTTAGAACAAACCATGTTTTTAACCTAGGATGGGACAAGTAGTCACGGAGTCTAGCAGTAATTTTACTTAAAAGTGAAAAGGATTTTGTTACTTGTACGTAAAAATGTACATAATGAATTATATAATATAATGTAGATGAAAAAGTTGAATATGTTTTAAACTGATAAATGGTATAATGCTATATGATATTATGTAAATCTTAATGTATATATAGCAACATCAAAGTGAAACTAGGTTTGATACTTGCAATGTTGGGTCTCAATCTTTAAAACTCATTTTTAATTACATATTTTTTTGTTCAATAAAATAATTTCTTACGTAAATTTTTCAAAAAAAAAAAAATTGTACTTTTAACCGCGCTTTTAGAGTAAAAATAAAGAAGTTCAAAATCTATTATGAAAAAATGGTCTCAAACGTTGGTTTATTATTTTCCTCAAACTGTAGATCTCTAAATCTTTTTATTCAATGTGACTTTTTCATGAAAAAGGAACAAAGAGTGTAATTTAAATAAGGTATGTTTTTTGTAAATTTTTTTGAAAAAAATGATTTTTTTAGAGAATATGTAGTTAAAATGTAGGAAAAAGTAGTGAATTCACCTGCAAAATGTTTGGACCAAAGTTCACAAGAGATCGTGTGTGCTAATTGATGAAAGATTGTGAATAAGAATGCGATAAAATAATAAACAAATTTATGACATATAGTTCAATTTAATTGCAATTAAATCAGTCCATCACATTTCATCAATCTTTGTAACAAAACATGTTTAGTCGGCTTTTAATCTAATTGATTTTTTACTAATTTTTTGAACATTAGTATAAGTTACAATTGCACCCGTGGACATCTCGCCAGCCGTATATAAAAATGTAACTTGTGTACGCAAGGAAAAAAACGCTATGAAAGAAAAGCATTAATGATTAAAGTTTTTTAAACATTTGATTCAAATCAATCGTCCATTCAATTCACNTTTTCGAAATTTATTTTCAACCACATATTCTTCTAATAAAATAATTTTATACGTAAATTAAAAAATTTTCATTACTTTTTAATCATATATTCTTAAAAAATTATTTTTTTATAAAATCTATTCCAAAAAAAAAAAAAAATATGAAAGAAAGAAAGAAAGAAACCCAAGAAATTCTCATACTTGTGGGGTTGATTTATTATTAATCCAATGATGATTCATCGGTCATTTGTCGTGTTTTTTGGGCGTGTTTACATATGGGGGTGGGTAGGTATGGGACCAATGGTCAAGCTTGAAATTATTTCAAAGACTAATTTGAAGATTTTAATGGTGGCTAAGTTTTATAATGGTATTGACCTTCCTGAATTGAATTCAATGGAGAATTAAAAGTTGTTTGAATTTTTTTGTACAAATGCAATAAATGGAGCAAATTTATCTTTCTTAGACGTCTTTTTATTTAAGCGTTTCCTTGTACCATATAAGGAGATGAATGTTTTGATCAAGTTGTCCACGACGTCGAAAAATTCAAATGTCGAACCAGCTTAAGCAACTTCCTTTTAATAAATAAATAAAAAGTTAGTCCATATTAAATAATTGAGTGTTGAAATGAACAATTTTGCCGTTTCTAGCAAGTGTTTGACAATATGAAATTTGTTTGGCTTACAAATTTTGAAAAAATAATGTTATTTATCTCATCATTTTGGCTGCTACGACTCATTATAACATAGACTAGTATTTTGCATTCGAGGTAAATTCTTTTGGGGATTTTGTATTAAAAATTCTTAGTAAAATAATTATCGTTATGTATATGAAAATCCAATCTTAATTTAAAATTTTCTTACGTTTTATTTAACTATCGAGATAATATTTTAAAGATATTTTGCAATTTCTTGGACAAAGCTTTTCGATATCACATCAAGGTGTGATTGCGTCTCTTCGATGATGTATAGGAAATATATAGATTGAATAAGTATTTGAATATCAAGCATATACGCCTATCTTAATTGTCTATACTATTTGCTTTAAATTAGTTGACAAATAAAATAAAAGGCAGAAAAAGAGAGACAGACTTTTTTTATTTCTATAATTTATATTAATTAATATTCAGTGCTGATGTACGTGAATTCGTAGGCAAATTCTACACCATTGAGAGTTTGACCAGAATTCAACCTTGTTTTCTGACCTAAAATAGGATAAGATTTTGGTTGGAATTAGACCAATATTTGGATTGAATTTAAGACTTACATCATTAATATGAAATATTTGCTGTTATTTATTGTACGCTTGGAAGTTGAAACTACGAAATTTTATTAATATCTGTTCATTTAAAAAAAATGTCTTATTAAAATATGCATTCGAATTCTTGCTACGTGAGCATGGCCCCATAGTTATACATGCTGAAATAAGTACAGAATCTTTTGACAGAAGGGATGGCAGATATATAGGTGTAGTCACTGCATTGACTGGCTTAAAATTATTTTTTGTCCATCATCCAATGAATATTTGCGACCTAGTTATCTTTCAACCTATTTATATAATTCTTTTGTACACATGATCGTATATGTATATGCTGAGCCATTCATCTAATAAAATAAAAAAAGTGAGCTACTAGAAGCCGTGAATCTTCTTAGCAAACAAAATAAATTATTTTCTAAAACCAAGTAATTAATAAAAAATTGCAGTCCAGAAGCGTGTTAACTGAAGCGAAGAATTGGAAAATTGTCCTTGGAAGTGTTTGACTTGTGGTTTTTATTCCACAGAGGCAACTAATTTGAAAATTCTAAACATTCCAGATGCATGGTTGCCTACAAGTATTAAAAGTTGAAGAGTATACTTGTTGCAAAGGCTATTTTTTCCTTCATTAAGCAAATTTTTATCATAACTGAGAGCTTCACAGGCACATCTTCTCTTGCCTAACAGTAAAACTTCAACAGGGATTTCTTATACGTCGTTTTCCAGGTGAGTTTTCAGGTTTTTTTTTTTTTTTTCCCATTTTTCGTGTAGGCGCTAAACTGCGTGTTAGAAATAACTAATTACTTCACAGGTTAGAAAAATGCGTTGCCCACCATGCAAAACTGCGCGTATAATCCTCGTTGCCATGGTCCTGGCCTTAAACTTGACACAACTTCCAGGACTGCCAACCTCTTCCAACCCTTTCGATTCAGGTAACTGTTCTACCTTTCTTTTTCGAAGCTTACCGCGTAAAAGTTGTACCAAAATAACATGAAATACATACACAAAAGGCTAATTCAAGTTGTCCAAGCAACTTTTGATTAAGCTGCAAATAGTTCAATGGGACAGTTTCTGGTTTTCCAGGAAGATACTTGACTGAGACAGAAGGAATTAAGCAATCTGATGATACCGTGAGAGTCGACCCTTTGGACAGTTTCAACAAGTACAGAGGAGGATATGACATAACGAACAAGCATTACTGGAGTGTAAGTCTACATACCTCAACCACAAAAGTAGAATGACATAATTGTGATTTAAGCACTAACGTTTTCTCGTCTATTTTGTTCAGTCTACTGCCTTTACGGGCATATATGGATATGCCATTGCAGCGGCATGGCTTCTATGCGGTATTGGATATGGAGGGTTTCTTCTTGTAACCAGAACTTGTTGTATAAAGAACAGAAAGCTAAAGAAGAGATTGCCTTGTCTTAAGCAGTGTAATCTACATCATCTGCTATTGGCTACTTTCTTTACCATCTTAGCAATGTAAGCAATAAATCCTCTCTCAACTCTGTCATATTCAACTAGTAAATAATACTACAGCTTTGAAGCTTATCGAAATATTTCACAGCCAGTTACATGGTACATATAGAAAGGGAAAATAATAAAAAGTCCATTCAATATTTTCGAGAAAAAAGAATAAGCTTTTTCCACCAATTGCTTTGATTACACGGTATTTAAATGCATATTTGCTATGCAGTATTGGACAAAACTCGACAATATAATATACAAGATTTTAGCTTCATTTTTAGTTTTCTATTGTCGAATCCGCCTTATTAAACAAGCCATAAGAGAGAGAGAGAGAGAGAGAGAGAGAGAGAGAGAGATTTATGCATGTTCTGTCAGCATCCTATTAAACTATTTGCTATTATTATCATTTTCAGAACTGCAACTGGCCTGGTTCTTGGAGGGAATGCAAAGTTCCATTCCAGAGCAAAGACTGTGATAGACATTATTATTGATACAGCAGATAATGCAACGGATACCATACATGAGGCAACGGGAGCAATGAAGAACATGAGTACCAATTTGGGAGAAGCTAACGGAAGTTCTGAAACTACAAACTTCCTAACTTCTACATCCCGTAGACTCAACACTCAGGCTGCAGATATAGAAAGACAAGCGAGGAAGAATAGACGAGCCATTGATAAGGGCCTCAAGATAGTGTAAACTCTCTTCTCTCTCTCTCTCTCTCTCTCTCTCTCTGTGCATGTGTATATATTCATATACACGTGTATTCATCTGAGGGGCAGATCTTGATTAATATTTCATTTGTGATTGCAGGTATATAGTTACTACATTGACGATTTCATTGAATTTGGTAGCTGTAATTGCTCTATTAGGTAATGTTGATTCCTTCAGAAACATACATATTTAAGTTATGAACAAAAAATCACAACATTTATCTTTCCATCTTTTTAATAAAATAAACTCTCTTTGAATGCAGTCTTTGGAGTACTAAAATTTCGGAGGATTCTTTATATGTAAGTTACAGCATATGAGATCTTACATAGTTTCTTGTGAAGTTAAATGCACGAGTTTCTCATATATTTACCTAAACTCTTGCAGATTAATTGCACTATGCTGGATTCTCACCGTCCTCTACTGGGTGTTTTTTGGGGTCTATTTCTTCCTTGGAAAGTATGCTTTCTACTTGCCTTTCCTAAAAACATTACATCATTAAAAACAAACAAATTTGTACAGATACAGAGAATGTATATACAGGAACCTGATTAATGATATGTTGGTATTGTTCCAGCTTTGCTGGAGACACATGCACAGCATTTGAAAGCTTCCAACAGGACCCCTACAACAACAGCTTGAGCTCCATTCTTCCGTGTGATGATTTGGTTTCAGCAAAATCAGTCCTGACCGATGTTAGTGCCGAGGTTTACAACATGGTGAACGAGGTAATACTCTATTTCACCAGGGAGAATGAAAATAGTTATTTAAGGTAAAAAAATTGTATATCTAATGATGGTTGAAAATCAATGCAGGTGAACAATAATATTTCTTCATCATATGCAAACATAGTTCAAATTTGCAACCCTTTCTCGCCACCACCTAATTATGAATTCCAGCCTGGGAGTTGTCCAGCCAGTTCAATCAAAATAGGAGACATCCCTCAGGTGAGCATGAGAAATAGAAGGCTACTTTACCATAAAAATCTTCTCGAACATCAATATTTTGCATCTAGTTTTGTAACTTACTAGTCTTCCATTTTATGAAGTTGTTGAGAATGCTGACTTGTCCTGGTTCGGAGGGTGAGACCTGTAATGGAGGGATCCTAATTCCCGCTAAGGATTTCAATACTATTGAGGCTTACTCGACTTCAATACAAGAGTTATTAGACATTTATCCTGGTATGGAACACTTGGTCGAGTGTCAGATGGTAAAGAATGCTTTTTCTGATATCCTTCACAGCCACTGCAAACCCTTAAAGAGATACGCGAGAATGACTTGGGTATCATTGGTGTTCCTATCAGTGGTAATGGTGGCTTTGGTACTTATATGGACAATCGAAGTACACCATGAGCAAGAACATCATTCTTTAGGTGGTTCTGTAAAACCCCACTCTACAGCAACAGATATGGCAGAATCTGAGACAACTAAAGAAACTAACAAAGACCAAATCCCGATCTAGCCCTGTAATTAGCGATTCAGTTCCAGGACATTCATTAGCTTACCATACGGCACATAATACGTTCCAGAATCTCTTAAATAGATAGTAGAGATCGGAAAGATGATGAGTCAAAAACATGATATGAAACATATCTCAGTAGAGTAACCAATAGCAAACATTTTTTTCCCTACAGCAGAGATATGGGATACAGTGATATTTGTAAATAGCCAAATGAGGGGACAAACCCCTATAGCATGTAATGAAAAATTTTCAGTCAAGTGAAATTCATATTTATTGTTTTATTCCTCCGCAATATTTTGTAAGCTAAATAGCAAAGAGAAACATATTGATGCACGACAATATGGAACTAATATCAATCTAAATAATCAAGGCAGAAAACAACACAGAAAGAAGAGGAAGAAGCCGGGAGAAGAGAAAGAGAAGGAGAAAGGGAGAAGAAACGTGGCAGCCGCCAATCGTATTTTTATTCAATCAATTCATCAATTGTTTTTCAATGTCCAATACAATCAAATACAATCCATAGAAGAAAACGAGAAAACCTAATGCATAAAAGGGCATTGGGTCAGCCCGCTACGACAAACCCAATAAAGTGAAAACGTAATTAATAGAATCCAATAACAATAAAAATAAATAAATTTGACATCCGCATCACATATACATAATAAACACACCATATATGAAAGCATAAGCTCACTGCACTGTAAAGAATTGGTTCAGGAAGAGTAGTCTTCACTCTTAAATTTTGCTTCTTTCTGCAACAATTCTTGTGTATCTGGCCCTTGTTTCGCACCAGTTTATAATCTCTCAAACCACTTTTTATCCACATATTTCGTGGACCCACAAGTACTATTCACTTATCCACCAATTCTATCTATTTGTAATTTAAACCGATTATAGCAATTATAGGGAAGTCAGAAGAAATCCCATTATTCTACCTAAGGAGGTTAGGTCTCTTACATAACATAAACAACTCCCCAAACATGAAATTTTAATCATGACCAGGGCAAGCTCCATATAAGTTTATAATCGAGAAGGCTGATATCCTTGATGAAGCATAATTTGGCAACGTCCAGGGACATGCAAATTATACAAGTTAACCTTGGTCTAATCAGCGAACTTTTGTAGAACATTATTTTAACCTTTTACAAAACAAGGGGATGAAGATTAAAGGGCATCCTGCATTAATGCGGCCTATCAACAAGAACTGATGAAGTAATTATGAAAAATAACTTCAATTTTAAAAATAAACTCCATGAGACACTTGATAACAAGCCATAAAACAGATTGCAATCTGATAACAAAGATGTCAAACAAGTGACAAACAAGTTTTAGATTAAGCATAGCGACAGAGAGTGTCACCTCCCAAAACTAAAATTATGTAAATCTACGGGTGTAGTATCTCATACTAACATTTTGCATAACATAATGTTCCATAACAAAGTTGTCCAAAATACATTAAAAGCAATGGGTTACAACACCAAGCATGACGGATCTTTTTGCAAATTGCCTTCTTCAAAAAAAGATGACACACGAGCTCCATGAACTCTGGATGGGTTACAAAAAGCTGAAGCATCATTATGAAGTGCCTTCGTCCTGCAAGAAGGAAACAGCAGTAAGGCCACATGCATAAGCTATAACAAAAGAAAATTAAGCCAGTGAATTAACTTATGCCAAGACAAGAAATACTCAACATGATTGTGTCAAAAAAGACACCCGAAAGCTTTGGAAACTAGAATTACTATATACTTCGATCAGTTGTCAATCCTCTTCATTCTTAATCGAGAGAGAGAGAGAGAGAGAATCATATATTATTGGGATATCTCAATTGCATGCAGGCTATCAAAATAATACAGATATAAATAATATTTCTATCATTTTGAATAATCGACAAAATATAAAGATAAATAGCACCCACTCTATCATTATTAGCATAAATTCCTTGAGTGTCATTTTTTCAATATAATTAACGAAGAAAATTGAAATACATACATCTGGTACTAAACAAACCGCCTTCACTGGCAGCATTATGTAAATATTGCAGTGAAAGAAATTACAAACTTATACATAATGGGGACATAGCCTAAAATCCACATATTTAATTTATTATGAACATTCCTAGAGGTAAAAACATAGGGTAAGAGTTGAAAGACAAGTCCAGATTACCTTTACAAGTTTAAACTTATGTCTTAGTTATTTGAAACCAATGTAGGTTTGTTGTTCATTGCTTTGAACTGATGAATTAGACTTTTTATATATTTTAATTTACCATGGCTAAGATTTAATCAAAATATTTGGAAAGACGGATGTTGCAGGAATCCTATTACTCTTAGGAGGAGTAGGAGGAGGAGGAGATTTCAACATATTAAAGGTAGATATTAGATATAAGTCACAATTGATGTTCTCCCAGTGGGATGTATAATTGCTACATGAATTGTCATGTCAAGTTGAGCTAGAGAATTCCAGTCCATAGAGGAAACTAATATATGAACCCATTATAAAGAATCGAGATTGACTCTAGAATCTCTCATAATATGCTATGATTCCCATTGCAAGGTATGGGACTTGAATCCCATGTCGAAATTAATGGGCTTTCGGTGCGTGGTTTATATAAACTTGGTCTTTCCAACTTCAATAGCTAGCTTTTGAAAATCTATATCAATACGTCTCCCGATTGCAATCGAGCGATGCGGATGGTAATACTAGTATAACAGAGTTCATCCGGGACTAATCATGTCCGATGTGGGCTCGGGGATTGCAGAACGTGGTGGATTGTTATGATTCTCATTACAAGATATGTGACTTGAATCACAAGTCAAAAGTACGGGCTTTCGATGTGTGGTTTATATAGTCTTGGGTTCTCCAACTTCAATAGCTAGCTTTTGAGGTATGACGCTCCCAAAATCTATATCATAATCACATTGTTTAGCACAAAGATTCAAATGCAAGAACAGTCCTAAGAAATTGTTACATCTATTATCTATCCTTTATTCAGAATTGTTGACCATGGTGATTTGTGTAATGATAATGATTATACTTAAATCCTAGGACAATAATATCAGAAAATGATCAATACGACTGTGTGCAGGTGAAGATCAGTTGGTTAAACAAGAGCAAAAAGAATTTAATTCATCAAATCATCTGTAACACGGACACTTCAACTAGGGTAACATGTGTCAGACACTTGTCAGATACCGACACACATTGGACACTCTACGATGACCTTTTTTTTTTCTTTTTATTAGAAATATTGTATATTTTTAATCCAAAATTATTAGTAAATAACAAATAAGTATGCACATTTAAAAGATTTCAAGAAAAAACCAATAACAAGTATAAAACTAAAATTATACTATATAAATTAAGAATTTTAAGAATTTAATCAACGTGTTAACGAAATGTCCTATTAGTATTTTTTTGAAAAATCGCGTGTTTACGACATATATCGTGTCGACACATGTTCGTATCGGTGCATCATAAATCAAAACCAATGCATAGAAGACATAATTAATAACAAGTTATATTGTATACATCCATGCACACTATTAAGCAAAATTGTAATTTTCATACCAAGTTTGGAAATCGTGACCTGAACATAAAACATGAAACCTACAAATAATTGCAGCTATTTCTCAACCATCTACCGGTAACACCAAACACAACCTATCATGGTTCCCATTGCAAAGTATGGGACTTGAATCCCACATCGAAAATATGGGCTTTCAGTATGTGGTTTATATAAATTTGGGTTCTCCGACTTCAACAACTAGCTTGTGTCGGGATTGCGAAGCGTGGAGGATTCTCATGTTCCCATTGCAAGGTATAAGACTTGAATCCCACGTTGAAAGTATGGACTTTTAGTTTATGATTTATATAGACTTGGGCTTTCTCCTAAGATCTATATAACAACCATAAGTATTTTTCACACCACGAAATGGAAAAATAAAAATAAATGCCCACTGCAATTCGAGATACTGATTCATATAATGATGTGTGAATCACTGTATTTTACTACGAGTCTGGCTTCAATACTTTGTAACAAACCAACAGATTTTTCCCTACCAAAACTTCGATTTTGATTCTCCCCTATTGAGTATTGGGGGTTCCATGTCAACCTTCAAGATAAGCAGCCCTTATTCGTTAGTTATTATTATCGTGGATTCCATCTTAAAAAGATCAAACCTAGTTAATAAGTAGCCCAATGCTCCATGGCCTTATATCTTCATTATTATCGTAATAGATGCACCTCAAAATTTCCAATTTTAAAAAAACAAGAAGGACCAAAAATATTCTAAAATTTTCAAAAATAATTGTAACGTGTTGCAGGAAAAAACCGTACCTGTTGCGGAGTGTGTTTATGGGGAAGAAGGGATTCCAGATTGGAAACTCGGGTATCTATAGAATTAAATTTTTCATTCAACTGCAGCCCACCAAAAAGAAGAAATTTATAAAAACTGTTATAAATAAATACAATTCATATGCATATATGTTGAATTCATACAACATTACCTGGGAAGAGATGCATTTGCGATCAATCCAGAGATCTTTAAAAACGAAATGAGACATTACAGCAGAGGTGGAGGCAAAACCCAGTGAGAACCATAACAATCTTGTTCTCATCATTTTTCTTTACTCTTGTGTTCCTTTACCCTGATCTCCGTGTTCTGCCGAGAAGATGGTAGACTGCGTGCAAGTCGGGTGTTTTCCAGGCCCGATTAGAATATGTGGGTGGACATCGAACCTGATTTTCCGGTCCTGCCGAATCTGCACTTGTGTAGGTTTCAAAAAAGACTATGGGTAAATGAGATGGGCTATATGTACTGGGGGTTAACAATCCCCCTATCGAAATGGTGGGCCCCACTTATGTGAGGGGGCCGGACAACCCCCCCGGTACAAACAAACAAATCATTTTATTAAAGAAACACTTTTTACAGAATGAAACAGAATATTGTCCTTATCAAAGATTTTATCATTTTTTAAGAATAGTAAAAAAAGAATAAAAGGATTCATAGTTAAGATATACGAATCATAAGATCAAGAGTGCATACAAGATTAAAAAAAGATGGGCCCCCCATTGCGAGGGGGCCGGTAGAGGGTTGTTAATCCCCCTAGTACAAACAGAAAAATCCTTTTATTAAAGAAACACTTTTTACAGAATGAAATAGAATATTGTCCTTATCAAATATTTTATCATTTTTTAGAATAGTGAAAAAAGGATAAAATGATTCATAGTCAAGATATACGAATCATAAGATCAAGAGTTCAAACAAATCCCGTATGCATGAAATATACACACATATCAAATCATAAGTTTGCGTATGACATAGATAACATACATTTAGTTACACTTTCATGCATATCATAAAGAATTAACGAACTAAAATTAGAAAGTTTTCACCAAATACCATTGAAAAACAGAGTATTACTTCATAACCCTTATCAGAAGCCAACCAACTTAACTCAAGCAACTAAGAGATTAAATTACTTGCATACCGCCTTCGATCTCACACTTCAGTTACAAGATATCTAGTGTCTGTGTAGATAGATTCAAGATCTAAACATATCCACAATAGTTTTTATAAGAAAGAATTTTTGGTTTCAAAAAGCGTACCTAGAAATCCTAGAGGCTTTGATACGATTTTTGTTTGGATTTTTTTTTAACTAAAATCGAATTAATAATGAACCTTAAAAATCAAAATAAAAATATAATACGTGATTTGTTCATCCAGTTCAGAGATTGCTTAATTTGGGATTCAGATATCAGCACTTTTATAATGTACAACAATAGCTTTCCAGAGAGAATATAATACATAATTGAAATCAAAATTTTATTTTTTCCAACCACAGAAATCCCGATGAACTCAATATTAACCGACAAACAGTTCAAGAAGCCTAAACTGTACAAACTCACAAGACCAATTTACAAGGGTCACGACGGGCTACAAAGATTCGGTGAAGATTAAACCAAAAATAGATAAAAGGAAGTATAAGACAAGGCAGAGAAAAGTCAGAGAAATAAATCTAAATCCACTCAAATCAAAACGTGAGTGAATCTCAAAAGTCAAATGTCATATTTGACCAAGCTTTTAATCCCTGTCATTGATGAGATCCAACAGCTCACATTAGAGTTAAACAAGCACAATCTTGATCACTTTCAAGCCCCCAATTAGAGGTTGCCACATGGACCCTCCACATATATATATCATTGATGAGATCCAACAGCTCACATTAGAGTTAAACAAGCACAATCTTGATCACTTTCAAGCCCCCAATTAGAGGTTGCCACATGGACCCTCCACATATATATATCATTGATGAGATCCAACAGCTCACATTAGAGTTAAACAAGCACAATCTTGATCACTTTCAAGCCCCCAATTAGAGGTTGCCACATGGACCCTCCATATATATATAACAAGCACAATCTTGATCACTTTCAAGCCCCCAATTAGAGGTTGCCACATGGACCCTCCATATATATATATATATATATAGAATTTGGATTGTTGTACATTCCATGGTTTACATGGCATGTCCATGTGAATTTAAATATGGGCAGGAAAGTGTGTGGTATTTAAAAACTGTCCAATCATGTTCCAACATATGCCACGATGTCAAAATTGATGTACTTGTAGCATGATATATATATATATTCAAGTTTAACTGGCCAGACCACGAATTTCGTCAATATTAAAAATAAAACTAAGCTACTTTCAAAAATTAGAAATATAGTGATTTCATTAGCATGGAACTCAATCAAAACTATATTAAATTATAGTACCAAAAGAAAAAAAAAATTAAAGATTCTAACTGTTTTGGGCAACCGTATACTCTCCGGGCAAGCCCGTGTCTAGATCTACCTATGCTTGTAAGGAAGCTATGTGGATGAAAGAATTATTTGGTGATATTCATTGCAGATGTTTAAAATATATTGTAATAGTCCGGTAAACAACGAATTTTCCACCCGGACATAGGTTAAATTAATTAGAGCGGCAGAAAGTGTTGAATACTCATAAAGAATCTTCAAATCAACATAAGAATTAGTCAACACAAATTATGCACCATTAATATATATGATGTGATTGTGAGGATTGTTAAATGTTATATTTTATTCAATTAAATAAAATACAAAATTAAAAACGTCACAATTTTCTTTCTTTCAAGCACCTTTGACTAGGTAAAATAAGTTAGGGCATGTTCTCTTTGTTATTTTCAAGCCATTTTCTGTTTTCGATTTTTCAAAATAGCGAAAACACGTTCTCTTTCCTATTTTCGAAAACGCGTTTTCGAAAACACCAAAAAATTTACACACAAAACTAAAAACAACAAAAAGGTCATTTTCACCGTTTACAGGCAAAAACACGGAATGGGCTGAAAACACGGGAAACGCAGCCAAATAAAAAAAAATACGACCTTACTCTCACATCTCTCTCTCTCTCTCTCTCTCGCAAGAACGAAGCAGCAAAACCACCATTGCTTATGAGAGGAGTTGAATTCTGTCTTCGAAGGAGTGGTGGCGGTGGGTCGATGTTGTTGCTTGGATGGAAGAGATCTTTAAAAACGAAATGAGTCATTACAGCAGAGGTGGAGACAAAACCCAGTGAGAACCATAACAATCTTGTTCTCATCATTTTTCTTTATTCTTGTGTTCCTTTACCCTGATCTCCGCGTTCTGCCGAGAAGATGGTAGACTGCGTGCAAGTCGGGTGTTTTCCAGGCCCGATTAGAATATGTGGGTGGACATCGAACCGGATTTTCCGGTCCTGTCGAATCTGCACTTGTGTAGGTTTCAAAAAACGCTATGGGTAAATGAGATGGGCTATATGTACCGGGGTTGACAATTCCCGTATCGAAGTGGTAGGCCCCACTTATGTGAGGGGGCCAGACAACTCCCTCTACCGACGGTGGTAGGGGGGGTTGACAACCCCCCCGGTAGATATAGATTTTTGATGGGTAACTTAGATCCAATATTCGTTAGACATTAACCCATTGGTCCCATTAAATTAAAATTTATCTTTTTTTATTTTTTTATTAACTACACATTCTTTAATAAATAATATACATACAAATTGAAAAAAAAATTCTTTTATTTTCAATCACACATTTTTTAAAAAATTATTATTTTCCTTATTAAAATGTGAAATAATGAAACTCAAACAGGGGCTAAAATTGGGATTTACACTACAATTTTTATTTTCTCGCACCACATTTTAATTGTATTTAAGGTTTTTAGTCTTTGCTCATTATAAAATTTATGTTTCTAACGATTTTTCATATCATTCTTATCCTCAAACTTTTCATTTGTTAATACAATTTGTATTTGACGACAGTTTAATATCCAAAAGTCCATTGAAATGACTTAAAACAACTTACTTTTCCATCGTATTTTCAAAATAAATAAATGAAAGGTGCAAAAAAATAATTTTCCTTTATTTCAAAACATGAAAATAAAATATTTTGATATAAATCATCATAAAAAAAAGACATATTAATTAATGGAAGACTGAAAACAAGGATTTGACGAAAAAAGTTAAGAAAATAATTGCTACAATGAACAAAGTTTAAGGAGTTTAAATGTAATTAAAATATAGTGTATCAAATAAAAAATGTGATGGCGATATAACTACTCTTAAAATTGTACACACGTATCAATAAATGAAAAATACATTCACACCATAGTTTTTAATAATTAGACTATATTTTAACTTTAGAAAAGGTTTTATAACCTTTAAACACTATCACATTTATGTCTTAAATTTTTCTCGTCGTATTCTTATTCTCAAATTAATATAAATCATTCCAAATTATGGTTTTTATCCAAAAAAAAATTAAGATAAATAAAAAGACTAATTTGTCAATTGAATTATTTGAATAAGAAAAATAAATAATATTACAAAAATGTGATTATGTATTTGACCCTAATTTTAAAGCACATTCACAATATTTTTGGATAAAATTCATGATTAAGGATGAGATTTTCCGATTAACAAAATGTAAAACATAAAATGTGATGAAGAAAAAAGTTAAAAATATAAATATATGAATAAAAGTTAAATAGCTTTTAATGTAATAAAAAAATGTGGTGTACTTACCAAAACATGTGATATTAATATAATCACCCTTGGTAAATTAGACGTAAATATTAAGTGGTTTGACAATTTTATCCGATAGTCATAGTCATGTGATCATTTGAAAATCTAGATTCGCCAATTTGACGTAAGTTGAAGATATCACTTAATGGATAGGTTAAATAGCCCAGCCCTAATTTCCTCTAAAGGAAAATGAACAAAGTTAGTTGAGATCCCAATCTTCAAAAACATAGCAAGTAGATTCTCAATCACTAACTTTTAATTCATTTTTGGGTAATTATATTAGCACCATAGTTTTTTTAACTATATTTTAATTACAATAAAAGTTCTCAATATTTGTTCATTGTAGTATTTATATCCCAATTTTTTTATTTTTTATTTTTGTTGCAATTCTCATTTTTAATTTTTAATTAGTTAGCACATATTGTCCCTAAATGATATTATTTATATTGATATTAATGGACAACTATTTTGTGGAACTTTTGTGTTTGAATTTTTATTTTGTTTATTTAAAAAATGATGGATAAATAAGTCTTTTTATGACCCCCCCCGGTGATCGTCTTTCCTTTTAGAAACTACCTTCATAGACAATATGTTACAATTAATCAAAATGCGGATAACAAGAATGTGAAGATAAAAGTTGGGAATATAAATTCGACAATAGGCAAAAGTTAAGAACTTCTTTACAATTAAAATGCAGTGTAACAAATAAAAATTGTATGGTGGATATAATTACCTTTTATTTTTATAACATTTATACCCTTGTTTGACGATTTTATCCATTGTTTAACTAGAAACTCAAATTGGATATTTTTTCCTTCTAAAAAACCATATACAACATTATCCTTAGTTTCAAATTAAAGAATAAATAAATTAAATGTCTTTGAAAATATATATACAGACAACATTATCCTTTGGTTTTATAAAACAAAAAATAAATAAAGGTTGGTGGATTTTGTATTTCTTTATTTTATTTATTTTCATTTTCTTTTAGTTTTTGCTTAATTGAAGTTAAGGAAAATGTTGTGTTTCTAATTAAGAAAATTAATTTTTTAATCAAAATATAAGGGTAAAATTATCAATTGAGGACTTGAATGTTACAAAAGTAAGATTGCATATTGCAATTGTCAAAATAATAGTTTGAGGATCTACTTATATAATCTCTTGTTTAAATAATTAAATTTGTAAATCATTGCTCTGGAAGTATATAGATATAATGTTTAGAAAAATGATAAAAAGAAACGTATATGTGTATTATTTATTTATTTATTTATCACATATCAAAAAATTCAATTGTTGGACAAACCTTCAAGGCATATTTTAGCCCTTGTTTGATATGTATTAAATTCAGATTTTTAGTAGATTTTAATAAAAATTAATAAAATGTGTGGTTGAAAAATTATGAATTTCATGAAATATGTGATTGCAATTAATTATTGACTTTAATTTAAATTTAAATTTTAATTTTAATTCTCAACAAACAAGGACCTTGTGTACTTTGTTTCCTCTATTAAGCAAAATTGTTATCATTGAAACAGTGAAGTAGCCGCAATAGTGGACCATTTGGTGTCACGGTGGGCTCCACTTTTCTGGAACAAAGGGTCAAAAAATTAATTTTTTTTTGGGATTTCTATGTGAAACAAACAGCGCTAATGTAATACAGTCAACAAAATTTGTTTAGTTAATCAAATCATTTATAATTGGTCAATTTCATTTGCAACCATATATTTCAATGGACACAAAAGTATTATTCATTTATTCATAACTTATTTTGACACGAAAGTATCCATGACTTATTTCTATCTATCTATAAATTAAACCGTTTCTAAATTATCCAATAAGACTTTAATTTTATACAACTAGTCAGGTTGAACTTTGAAGTTCTTCTTTCTCACCCTTTTTTTTTCTTTTCTTTCCACGCACTCCTATTTGCACTAATGTAATGCTTAAATTCTCTCAGACATTTGAGCCTGCAATATACAGAATCGTGCCAAATGTATATTTAATGTGAATATTCCATTATTTATTTGGAATGATATTGATTCATCCTGCTGGCCTTCTACTCTATTCATCACTTGTTCATATATTGTACATTCCAAAAGTGATCATGGATTTATAGTACATAGTTTGCTCCGAAATGTGATTACAACTCGAGAAGGCAAGTCCTAGAATCGAAAGAAAAGAAGGTAATACTAGGAAGATAAAGAAGTTCAAAATGAGAGAGAGCTGAACCAAGAAAAGTATGAATAGAAGAAGAGAAGGCATGCCTAGGAAGATATCTAATCGTGTCGAAGATCGGGACGAAGTGCTTTCCTTCTTTCGGGATATTCAAAGATGCAAAAAAGATGAAATTACTAGTCTTCTTCAACCAATTTCTAATGAGTTTGAAACAAGCAGTAAGGCCCAAGAGGATAGAGGACTAAGAGTTAAGTGTAGTAGGGTAAAGCTCACCCTTAAAACTGGTTTCTAAGGGGACATGCCAAAGTACTTATAAATCCACAATGTTGGGTTCTTCGACGAATATTTTTTTGTGGGGGACAAAATCAATCATTTTACAATATAGTTGGGTCACTTTTGCTTGGTGCATATGTTAGCTACAGAATGATGTCCGCAAACCTCTCCAGAGATCAGGTAAGAGATAACGCAACATGGAAAGAAAACAAAGAACAAAGCTGCTCCATGTATATTCATTTTATACATTAAATTTGACATTTATGATGCGTCAAAATCATGACCATTGATTTGAAAAATACTTTTTCAAATTGCTCATGATTTTGACACATCAATGAATGTCAAACTTGTTTGTAAAAAAAGAATGTACAACTAGTTCAATTTAACAAAGAAGCAGAAGCTCGCTTAAGAGCCACGAAACATTTTTTTTTATAGAAATAGGTTAGCTACATGCAATCAATAATAAATACATGGACAAGTGCATAAAGCAGGACCCCTAACTAAAATCAATTACAAGATGGCTAATAATGAGCTGCCACCTATCATCCTATCCAAATGATCAGATTACTCCAACGCTTGGAAGAAAATTTAAAAAAAACACCCTCGTTCAAAGAAGAAGGCATGCAATCCAAATATCTTCCTTTTAAATAACTATTTCTCCTCTTGTCATAGTTGAAGCATCTAGATAATAAATTTAGGAGGTGAAAATCATTATTAGGTGATATGATTTGTTGATTGTATTTACGTTAATCATCAATTGTAATTATTTTTCATCAATAAAATCGTGTAGCTCAATTTGTACCATCAACAATATACATATTTTTACATGATTTTTTTAGTCGTTGACTGCAGGAAACCATTGGCTGTACAGAACAGAGTCTGGAAGAAAAGGGCCAGCACTTGAATTTCTTGTTGAGAGTGGAAAAAATTATTATAAATGGTATTGGAATGAATACCCATTTAATAATAATGTTTTTTTCCATTTAGGAGTGGC
>CAIGRB010064709.1:7642-33902 GCA_903798255.1 Fraxinus quadrangulata
TTAGAATTTTATTTTCCTACAATTTTAGAATTTTATTTTTTAGAATTTTAATTAAATTTTTTTATTTAAACTCTTATTTCCGGTACTTTGAATATTCTCAGCATTTTCATTGAAAACATCCAAAAAAATTATGTTTTGAATTTTTCGTTATAAGTTTTAACTTTATTTTCGAAAATGCTCAAAAATATCATATCAAACGAATTATGAATGTTTTGTAAAATAAAAAACTAAAAAAGCTCGAAAACATAAAATCAAACGCCTTCTTGTAAAATATAATTGCATATACATGTAAAACAATAAAAAAAAAAAAAAAACATACGACACACATTTGACTTGAAAATGCAGACACTTTAGGAATCCAACTGTCATATTCTAATAAAATATTGACACATATACGAGTAACACAATGTTTTACTAAAGTATTAATATTTATGAAATCGTGTTTCTTCGAGAGCAATAAGAAAATAAGAACATTAATTTATAAAAAATATGCTTCCTTAGAAATAACCACATAATATTCTTCAAAAATGTTAGACAAATTTCTCTCCCTTCCAAGAGTAACATCTCATTATTCAGTTCCGGAATAATGATAATTTAAAACGACACATTATTATTATTTTTAAATTTATATTCTTCCAAAAATAATATTAAAATATCCCATATGGAATATTCATGAGAAGTATTCAAACAAATAGATATTTATCATCAAACTCTATAGTCGAAACGATATAATCAAATGGAATGAAAAGAAGATGACACTTGTCATTCTATTTTAAAGAGGAATGAAAAGTTTCTGTGACAGCTCAATTTGTTTTTTCACAGTACTCATTTTCAATCAAACATTCTTCGTTAAAATAATATTACACGCAAATCAAAAAAATTTCCTTCATTTTAAACATAACATTCTCCATAAATCTACTATTCCATAATACATTTTTCAAAATTGAAGGGGCTCAAACACACCCTAAATAATCATAAATAATTATCCCATAATTTTATAACGAGGTGCCGAAGGAGGAGGATAAGAGAGATTTTGAAAGTTTTTAGTTGTTACTAACTTCGAATTTCTTAGAAACTTGAAGGAAAACTTGCTGTCATGGTAGTAGACCTATCAATAATTTTCACATTGATAGTTAGTATTTCATATTTATAGGAAATCACAACACAAAAGGATTTAAGGAGCCAGCCATATATAGCCCAGTCTAATATCTTCGCAGTAAACCAGGAAGGACACCTAGTAAGCCATTGTATCAGAGTTACTATCTATACACATATATGTACACAAGCTTTTGACGTAATTCTTAATGAAAGCCATGGAACAAATTGCTTAAGCTGCAGGACCAATTGTTTCTATGTACACAAGTCATCCACCAGTACCACCTTAAGGAAAGAATAAAAAAAAGATTAGGGTTGGGGATGAGAAAGGCAGACGGAATATTCGACCTGCTATGTCCAATTTTTCTTAGAGCGAAGTTGAGTAAGCCTGTCCCTCAAGAGAGCTGCAGTACACAATCACAAAGTAAGCATCCGAATATTGTTGAAAAACCATATAAATTCACACTTTTTGTGTGAATAGAGATGCACAAATGGATAAAAAATGCAAGTAAATCAGCAAAGATCATGTACACAATAATTACATATAGTTCGCAGGAATATTTTTGAGAATGAATTCCTTATCAATATGATAATAGAATAATATAAAAGAATCCACTGGACAATATTATTGTGGAATAGGCTACACGAGGAGGGAATTCGTTCAATAAAACCAGCATAATATCACACAAAGTAATGGTTTGTTCGATCTTATTTGGGATTTAAAACATTCTGTATCAATCTTACGACCGTACTTGTAACAATTTAAAGTTGTGAATAGATTCTATAACCCTTGGTTTTTTCCAATTAAATTCCAATAGGGTTAAGGAAGAAAAGCAAGAGCAAACAAGATTTCCGAAGACATTAAAAGATGGTTCTAAATTAATGTCCTGGAAGCATGATTAGAGCGTATACCTGCATCTCTGTATCGTTCCTCAACTGCAGCAATTAGCATGTTGCGCACAAGATTAAACTCCTCTGTCTCAATGCAAGGATGCCCAGTAGGCCTGCACCCGCAACACCTTAGTTATACCATACAAGAACTGCCAAAACATACCTTCACACCCATAAGAATTACTAATAATATAATACTGTTAATTGCCTCAAAAATCGCAGTCAAGAATGTGTAATGTTCAATTTTTCCATCACTAGAGTAAACATGCCCTTGCTATGAATGGCATCAATCACCACCATAAAAGATTCCCAAAATGCTCATTTGGTACTCCGTATTGGATTGGAATGGACGGGATTGGATTGGATAGTATAGTACAACTTCTTTTCTTATTGGAGGTCCCAGAAATATTGGCTATACCTGTCCAACTCAGTGAATAGCGAACCATCTGATACAGAGCTATGGACGGACACTTTTGCAGATTCAACAACCCTCATTCCATCACTGTAGGCCAAGTATTTATTGACTTGTATTGGCACCTGTCAGATGAAAAAACCATGAAAGATTTCATTATTCGGAGACTACTTAATAAATACAAGAAGTCTGAAATATAAGAAAAGGTAAATATGGGCTGTTAGTCTGACTGTGATCTATTGCTATTGTTCTCATAAGATTAAGAACGTGACTAGGCTTCTAACCTTCTAATTCACCTTATCATCCCAGAGCCCAACTGAAAAGAATATATAAGAAAACTCCATTGTAAAAGGAGGCCATGAAAGTCAACTTTAACGTAATGTCAAGATATATTTTTGTATCTGACACAAATCTATGATTGTCAGTAACTCGAAAGATGCAGCATCTTGCGATCAAATTTGAATCGTTGATAGTAGTATCGTTAACAAAAGGAAAAAAATTAAAAATAAGTCTGAAGTCAAGTCCCATAATCAAATGGAAGATTTTGTTGCAAACATCTAAAATGATCACCATACAAAAAACATTTATAGGACTGATGTCTGATGTCTTGTGCAAAAATGATTATTCAGGAAAACAACAAAGAAGGGTCTTAATCACAATTGTATTCACTTCAGTTTTGATTTTCCACAGATTTAAAGATATTCCAGCGTAAATATTTCTTTCAACATAATACAGAGTGCACAAATTGGCATAATCTGATGAGTAAAAAGAAACGCCCTGTATACCAAAAAAAATAAATTAAGAGGAACTCTAAAATTGGTCAAAAATTACCTTGCATCTCACAGCAATGTTAATGGCATCTGAAGGTCGCAGATCAAAGCTGACACATTCTGCTTCATTGTCCAACTACAATCATAGAGAAGAGAGTAAAACACCTAACTCTATCAGATGTTGTCTATGTGGTGCTTCAGACACGTGCCTAGAGTGTCCATGAGTGTTGGACAGGGACACGCCATCGTAGAGTGTATGTGATTCACAGGTTGAGTTTTTCCACATTTCACTCTATGGTGGTATCACTGACAAATATCTAACATACCTTTACAAGCTGTAACTCAGCAAAATATGCCTCATGAACCCTCTTGGTGACTCGAACAAGTTTCACCTGCAAAATGGGCAAGCTGATAAATCAACAGAAGGAACAGAATAACGTCCACTGGTCTTATCAAAGAGTAATTAGGCAAGTGTAATAAGAGATTCATACGCTCACCGTGTAGCCCATCTTCTCAATCATATCCTTCACTACTTGATAAACTGTAGGCCTAGCCTGAATACAGCCAGCAAATTAGCTTTCAGCAAAACATGATTTGAGGAGAAATCCCCTATTTAAGCTTGCAATCTCAAGCAGAACTGACAAGGATGAAACTTACAATTTGGACACTGCGTACAGCTGCCATGAGCAGCACACTTGGCATCTCCACTGTAATAAAAGAAGCATAAGAACAATAGATAGTCAAGAATCGATTTTAACACTCGTAAAAGACAAAAGAAAGTAATCATAGTTCAATATGAGCATACAAACAATTATAGGGAGAAGAAGGCCTGTTCCATCTTCCATCTTCAATACGATTGCAGGATGTGGAGCATAATCTGGCAGATGACCCCCTTGAGGATTATTATGGACACATCTCAAATGCCTACCGTCTCTCATCTTGATCATGAAACCATCCAGGCTGCTCCTCACCTCGACTAAACAATCAAATAGATACAACTTTCATTTGGAACATCATCCGAACAAAACTTTCCTCATAAATATTAAGCCAACAGAAGAATATGGGGAAAAGATTTTAGTTTGCATATGTGAGAACTGGGAAAAGAGAAGCACCAAATTGGAGCTTGCTTTTAATTTTCAATCAGGCATTTGATGGGATAGTTTTTTCCTCGAAGAAAATAAAAAATGATGCGGGAAGGAATACGATGTCAAAACAATTCTTAAAAATTACATCCTACTTTCCAATATACAGATTCTGATTTCTCGTGTCCATATTTGGAACTCAATAAATAAAATAAACATAGTTTCTCATATAAATCTAAAAGACTATGACTGAAAAATATTGAAATGGAAAAGAACAATTTCAATTTCAAAATAGCATACCAGCTTCAACCACGCTGGAATTCACATAATCAGAATCATTCTCGTTTGAATTCCCGGCCATGCTACCATTACCATTCGAAGATGAACTGAAACTACACATTATTGTCTTGCCTTTAGGTGAATACTGTCTATAACCCACATTTATCCTACCATTGTTGATTCCCCTAATCCCCCAGAATCCACTTCTGATATACTTAGCTTTTGATAAGGGTGATTTAACCGGTACAGAGAACAATCCTGTTTGTTTTGCACGGACCATGGGGCAAAGAACCGGACCTTGAAGAGAACCCATCTAAAATCCTCTGCAATCCATAATAAATTTTAATAAACGCATATTCATACACCCAATATTCATCATCGAATTATCTATTAAATAATTTTTAAAAAAATCAATTATCTCTTTTTACAATTATACTTGTAAGAAAGAAGAATCTTCATTGCTTGCGGAATAAAGGATTCTTGAAAAAGATTCCTCATATAAAAATAATTAATTACATATATCAAACGTTAATATCACATAAACGTTATGTAATTAGATACAACAATGATTACATAAAATTACCTATAAAAAATCAGAAGCTTCACTTTTGATCTTAATTAAAGCTTACATCGTCAAATTAAGCCAAGATTCAATTAATATCTCACAAAAACGAAAGGTCAACTGAAAATTCAGCTGAGGTAAACTTTTGCTTTTTATGTTTATCAGTACACTTGTTCAAAAAAACAATTACAAGATATCATACCTGAGAACTCCTCCCGATATATTCTACAACAAGCTCGATCAAGAACTTCCCTCTCGCCGATCGTCAATTAGAGATCTTCACTTTTTCCTCAAAAAACTCACAAAGTTACAAACTTAAGGCAAATATAATAGATGGGCATCAAGAGAAATCGATCTGACAAAAAAAAATCAAGGCATATACATGCAAAATGTATATAGCTGAAGGGTGAACGGAGAGATGGGAGTGAAGAGTTTGGATAGTAAACGACTGACGAGAGGGCGACTAGATAAAAGGTAAGAAGAATTGGTGTCAGCTAGAGAGAGAAAGGAGAAGAAGATAAGAGATTTTTCTTGGAGTAGAGTTTTACAATCAGAAGACAAAATATAGGCAGTTTGGGTTGGAATTCATATGCTTCTGCCCATTTTATGTTTAAAGACAGATGTACCCTTCAGATGGGGACATACGTTTGCTTAACTCCTTGCAGAGATTTATCTAGAGTGGGTTTGATTCTTACTAATTCGAAAAAGAAATGAGTTCTTTCTACATGTAGATCGAGAGTTACCTAATAAATTTCATAATGTCACGTGGCACTTTATAATTTGTCAATTTAAAATACAATGAAATTTTTTATCTAATTTTTTTCTTCACGTCATATTATGTAATTCATTATGTACATTTTTTTAATGTACAGTAACAAATCCTAATATTTTTAGGAGAATGTGTGATTAAAAAGTAAGAAAAAACCTTTGATATACGTTTAGAATACTTTATTATGTAAATATGTAGTTGAAAATGATGCAATAACAAATTATAAAATAAATTAATGTGTGTCAAATAGACGCTTATTGTTGATTTTGTGAAAATTAATTTGGCTTCTTATGAGGATTTAATTCACAAATTTTTATTTTAAATATGTTAGGAGGCATTAAATGCATAACAATTTTCTCATATATTGGAAAATAATGTTGAATGGCACATTAGTTTTTTATTTTATTTTAGAGGAATGGTGTATTATTTGAGTTGCAATGGTATATTTTACTATGTATTATTTTCTTATAATACAGTAAATTATTTTCTCCATTTTTCTCACTTGGCACAAGATTTGTCCTTATAGAAAATAAATTAATAAATTATTCCTTTTATATTATTTTTTCCATTCAAGGGTATTTGTGAGTTTTCACAACAGGGTGCAGTTTGTTTTACGTTAGCATTAAGCATTTATATTTTTTTTTATAGGATACTGACACAAACTGCAATGCCGGCGCCGATATTGTAGTGCTAAGATGAGTGCCACGTGTAAATGTATTACTAAGACGATCTGGATAAGGAGTCCTTGAATCTAAATTATGGTAATTTGAGGGCCCCGTTTGCAAAACTCAGTGCTCCATTCCCAAAATGCAAGAATCTCACTATTTATTGTATAGGAACTTACAAATCGTGACAAAATGAAAATGAGAGTGAAATTTCTTATATTTTGTTCTGGGAGTAAATGTACAAATTGGAGAATAACATAGCTATTGTGAATTTAATGTTTAACAAATTTCAAACGAGATTTACTTCAAGTTTCTAGTTAAGTATGAATTAATTGTCGTATAAAATCCAATTTAATCCAGTTCAAGTATCAAAGTACGCCAACTAAACCTCGATCTAACCTCGTGGGGCTTGTGCTTTCACGAGCGAGGGAGGTAGCTTTGTGGGTCTGAGCCCATTTTGTCGCTGCTAAAAATATGTTTAACATGTTTTTTAAAAAGTTAAAAGTTACTTTTAAACTTGTTTAGATTGTTTTTTAAACTTTTTTTTTTTTTTTTACAAAAGAACGGAAGTAGAAAGTTATTCTAAATAAACACAAATTCTTAGCGTTGAAAATATAGGGAAAGAATTAAAATGCATTTCATAGTAGATAAATTGTGCTAGTGGACATCTTTATTGTGTCCGGAAATTAATTAGTGAAGGGGAATTAAACTATAATTATTTTCCTATTAAAAAATTATAAAATAGGATTATAATAAACAATCTTGATGGAGACAATGGAGCCAAAAAACCTTAGCGGCCAAGAATTGAAGATAATATATAATGTCTAATATATTTTTATTCAATTCGAATGTCATGATTTGTTTGTTAAGGTGTAATGCACGCTAATGGATGATTTAAAAATTTGTGCAGTACGCTTGTACATTTTTACAACGCTATTTCACATTTTATGTTGTACAAAACTAATACTATAAGAAATGAAGGAAACGATTGAATAAAGAGGATATTTTACTTGTATATCTGCTTATTACATTCTCCATTTTACAGGCATATGAAACTCGTAAGAGTTACATCGTAATCTATGAAATTATAAACTTGGGGATATGGGGTATTCAAATTGTAACATTTTGGAATTAAGGTCATGGGGTTTATGGACATCCATAATTTACAATCGTCCCTCTTAGATGTTCATTATACAAAATATTATGGCTCATTCAAATCTTACTAGAAAAAATTTGATGGAAAAACTGTTGGAAATTCGAAATTGGTTGTGGCCAATTTAAGTGATTATTTAAGTGAAATTCGTTTTTGGTGAATGAAAAATCAAGCTTAATAAACACGTGAAATTGTTGGAAAATCGTGTAGAATATTGTGGAATATTCTAAAAAAATGTGTAGATGAAAAGATGTGTCTTTTCACATGAAAGATCATGACCTTTGGAGATCATGACTCTTGATATGATTACTTTCCAATAATTATGAATCTTAATTTTAAGAGATATGTCTCTTGGTATGGTTGTCTTTTGACAAATCTTTCCAACTACTATATATAGATCCCTATGTGTTTGAATTCATATAATTCAAGATGATAGTTCCCATATTATTCCATTCCATGTTTACAATTTAGGTTGCATAAACTATTTGCATCAAAATTATGGTTATCGTAGAGAGTGAATTCCGTTCGAGTTCGTTGGTCGAAGCCATTTGGAGTGCTCCTATGACTTGACGTGGTCGTTGTATCTTGGGAGATGATTGCTAGAAACAGTTAGCACCGATGCGGGGCAAATTCATCTTAAGGACAAAGTGTTAGACACTTGCCTCGATCGAACGCATCACTTTCATCTCATCTTTCTTTTTCTGATTTCATTCTAATTTAGTATTTTGATTTCGGAAAGTAACTAATATTCTCTTGATTTCATGCAAGGTTTGAAATAATATGCAAATGGATTGAATCCGTCGACATGTATTCAATTTCGATAATTATTGCTTGTCTTCTCAAATCCCATTTTGGTAAGTCGAATTCTATTTCGATTTCGTGAGCATAAAAATGTACGTATTGATTTGAATATAATATGCACATTATCGGTGTAATATCTCCAACAAAAACCTCACCGAAAGGGAAAAAAAAGGACTATTATTCTTATTAATATGTAATATAGCGTTCTCTCATTAGAAACTGCCAAAAATTCCAATGAGGCAAAACATCGATCAAGGAAAAAAGAAATAATATCATTTAAGAACTCTAAACTGACGTTCCAATATTGGATACGTACTCATATGTTGCAGTAGATAATGCATTTGTCAATACTTCTGCCAAATTTTTATTTGGATGAATCTTTTGAGCATCAATTTCATCACTCTTTCCAAGATCACAAGTGCAAAATAATTTTGGTGAAATGTGTTCCGTATCCTTGCCTTTAATGAATCCTCTCTTTAATTGAGCTACGCATATAGCATTATCTTCATATAGCAAATATATTTCACGTGTTTTTCAAACATATTGAATTATTAATCTTTACGGTACACATTCTCAACTTAGACACGTGCTATAGGGTCTAGCCGAGCTTAGATATTGTACACAAAAACTTGCTGGGTTTGGCCCTTTGGCATGTGAGCCTCATAGGAAGAGTCGAGCTATCAACAAACACATGACCCATATCATTTTTTGAATTAATAAAAAATTAAAAGCCTCCTCCTTTTTTCAAGCTTGGGACCAACTATTTTTCATGTAGACGGAGTTTAAATTGTATATGAACAAGATATTATGTGTACAATTTTTTTTTTTCTAAAAATTCAGAAAACTTAAAAAAATTACCGTAAATAATTCTTACAAACTATGAAATCAGTTCTTGAAAACCTTCACCTATTAATTTCTCCACTTTATCTGGAATCTGGAGCCCTACGAATTTTCAGTATTTTAAATACATTAAATATATCTGTAATCAGACGGAATCATGTCAATTGGACTAAAAAGTAGACTCTAATGCTACAATAGATATCAAAAATGCTACTAGATTACATGCTATAATGGAAATAATAGGATATTGATGCTCATTTATTTTCCACCACCTAAGTATGTCAAAAAATTCCTTTCTTCCTCACTTAAAATACTAAGAATGTCGTGAGCAAATTTGATTTGCCAACCCTAGAACATATACTGTACCAGATGGGAATATTAGGCGGATTTTACTATTGGTACATATAGCAATACACATAATCTTTCACATAGTGGCCAAACGACGACCCCGTATTGGGTGGGCGCTGCCCAATAGGGGGCCGTCGTTTGATCGTGAACCCTTATATTGTGAATCCTTATATTGTTTGTTATGTACCCATAGCAAAATTCATATTAGGCTCAGGACCGG
The DNA here is from genome assembly GCA_903798255.1 of Fraxinus quadrangulata. NCBI lineage: Eukaryota > Viridiplantae > Streptophyta > Magnoliopsida > Lamiales > Oleaceae > Fraxinus > Fraxinus quadrangulata. Next base: position 17,530 of record CAIGRB010064709.1, read on the forward strand.
AAAGCCAATTTAGATGGGGAGAATTTATGATAAAATGGTGTGATGCGTACAAGTACTATTTCTTGTAGAATAGCATATCTCCATACAGAAACTAGAAGCTTTGTTCTCATAAATAATGGTCTAGCAGTTAATTGGAGGCATTTAATGAATGACTAGGCTAGACTGTTATGTCTATGAAAATAAGCAACAAGATGATCGACTTTATCCCACTGACATACAATAATTATTAAATATTTGAGATATAAATTTATTAGCATTATCGACGAAATATCTTGATTGGATAATCTTGAAAATGTGCTCGTAATCGAATATTTGAGTAAGTAATATCGTAAATGTCATTTTGCAATGGAGAGTCATTTCCAACCTTAAAAACAAAGTAGCACTATCAAATTCATTAGAATGAAGTTTTTCTGGTTCTTCAATTGATGTTCATTAGAATTCCAAGTGATTCTCCGCATCATTAACAACAAAACATTTCGTATCATTGTACTTTTGGTTCAATATAGTATTTACTTCAATTATACTAATATTTGTATAGTAAAGACCGGAAGAGAAAGTGCGTAAACTATTTTTTACCTAATAAAAGTAATATAGAGAAATTCTATATTAATCTAATTAATGTCTCGATATGGTACTTATTACCATGTATATCTTTAAAACTTAGCATAAATTCTCTTTTGACTTAGTGGAGAACAAAGTGTTATCCATAAAAAAATTTGTTCCCCATTTAACATGATATTTGTTCTCCTAGAGCCTTCAATAAGATTTAGAAAACTTAATATTGTATTAATATTAAATATCATCATGGTCATGTTCGAAAAGTTTTTTTTTTTTTGTTTCTAAGTATTGAATGGGCCGTTGCACTGTCTGCTAAGCAAATATCTTTATCGTTGATCTTGGAGTAAATCAAAGGATGATAAACTTCTATTTTTCTTCATTAACAAAAGAAAAATATAATAAATTTCAAATCTTTAATTCTCTATAAAATAAAAAGTATTACATTCAAATTAACTTTCATCAATGACATTTTAATTCAAATGTTAAAATAATACAAGAACTGTTGAATCATTGTCATGAACACATTTTAAAAGTTTTAATTGATCGAATAAACAAATACAAAACTTGAAGTTACCAAATAACATTTAGCAAACTAATAGATGAAATAATCCATATTTTTCTTAACACCAAAAGTAGGGAGAAGCCACAATCTTCATTCCTGCTTAGTCAAAGCTCATTGGGTTTGATGCTATGAAATTTTCAAATTAATCATGCCAAAATTTCCCAACATAAATGCAGTGATTGCAGATGAAAGTAAGTAATACGGGTGGATATTTTAATCAGAATCGAACCAAAATCGAAGATTTCAGTTCGATTTTAGAAAAAAAATTAGGAATTAGAATCGAGAATCGATCGAGTCTGAACATTCTTGATTTTTGAATCAGAATTATGGATACCAGGCTCTAGAATAATCTTAACGTAATTATTTATTTAATAATTTATATATTTCTAAAATAAATAAATAATGGTTGGAGATGATTTTTAATTTGATGCAAGATTTGGTGTAAAATGGTGCAAAACTTACCTCAAATTTTGGTGCAATATTGGAGATGAACTAATTAGTACTCATAAAAAGAGCATACTTTCTAGATGCTAACCTCAACTCATAATTTAATAAATTTTAAAAATCATTGTAAACTTAGTTGTCCTTAATTAAGATTTTCAAAATCCATTAACATCTATGTGTTTAAAATCTACTAAAATTTAGGTGCTTTAAGCAATTCTCGAGTTTAGAAAGATTTCATTGATAAAGGAATTTCAAAAAATTTGAATGGATTTAAATTTTAATAATTCAAATAACGAACTCTTTGAAATTTTAGCATTTTTAATAAGATTCTTATTAATTATGCGGAAATCTATTCAAATTCACTAAATTAATTAAAATTTATAATCTTTTATAATACATTCAAATATCAATCGAGGACACCCCTTATAAAAAAGAATTTGTGTAAGTATGGATTTACTTTTAATTACTTGCCACACTTGGAATTAATTAATTTTTTTTTTCCCACAAATGGGATTAAAAATAACATAAAATTGTCGAAATATTATAACATGAAACATCATAATGTTATAACTCATAGGCATTACATTGTAACATACTATGAAAATATAATCACGGGATATTCATATTGTAACATTTGAAATTAAGTTTATGGACTTTCATAATTTACATTAGTATGATATTTGACAACGTGAAGACTAAAATTGAAAGTGACTCGTTATCAAAAAATTACATTCCTCAAGGATTAAGATATTACAAAAATTTTGACGTCATATATTATGAAAAACGAAGATGGACGACAGAGTTATTACAAATAACGTGGACGGGAAACAATTAAAACCAAACAAATTAAAGTATTATTGCATTAAAAAAAAATAGTAGAAGATTTTAGTTTACACGTGACGGTAGCAATAGAAACGCCCAATTAATAAAAGTAAGGTAAATTACATATTTCGTTTTCAACCTTTACTCAAAAGAAACAATCTCATCTTCGACTTTCTATAAATTAGCATATTTCGTTCCTAAAAAGATAGTTTCTATAAACTTCCGTTAAATCAGTCAGACGAGCTGCATAAAACGTTCTAGTAAAAGATAAAATTGTCAAACCACTTAATACAAAAAATTTCCATCTTAATATAATTCAACTCTTGATAATAATTAAATTTTCCATTTTGATAGAGGGTCCATTTAATTTCATATCTTCACAATCGAATTCATCTGAAATGCAAGAAAAGTACTGTGATTGGATCAAGATTTGGGGCTGATTGGGTCAGTGACCCTACCCATTAAGCTCATATCCATTCCGTTTCCAACCCAATTATTAAACAATTAGTGGACTGGCGAGTTCAAGTATCATTTCACATTGTACATTTAGAATAATTATTTGCAATATAATTAGGGAAAAATATAACTACCTGTATTAAAACCTTAGAGATACAATTTCAAGTTTGACATACTTGATTTTTTTTTAAAAAAAAAAAATCAGGTCATAAACAAATTATTTATTATATTATATAAATAATAAATATGTATCAAATAAGGAAAGATATTTAAAAATATTCACCCTTAAATCAAGGAATTATTTACACATTACTTTCAAAAATCATATGGTATTAAATATATAGTTAAACAAATTAAGGTCACAATATCATACATTTTTATAGTCACAATCATAGAACGCCACTCACAAATATTATAAGATACAACTTATTTGTCGATCACATAGTCACGACTTATTCTTGATTACAAATCACAAATTTTATATATTACAACATATTTCACGGTCACGAATCATCAAATTAATTTGTCACGAGTTATTTTTCAGTCACAATTTATTAAATTAATTCGTCGAAGTTATTTCTCAATTATAATTTATCAAATTAATTGATCATGACTTATTTTTTGGTCACAAATCACAAATATTATAGGTAACAATTTATTTTACAGTCGCAAATTATCAAATTAATTGATCACAATTTATTTCTCGATCACTAATTATCAAATTACTTAACTACAACTTATTTCACGACCATAAATTATTGAATTAAATTAGTTATAACTTATTTATCAGTTACAAAAACTCAAATTGTAGGTCATAATTGTAAATTTAGTCACAAATCACACATTTTTTAGGTCACATTATTTATTCGTCACAATTTATTCGTTTTATTGGCCATAATAACCCTAATAGTGGGTCAGAATCGTTCTCCATTCGACCTATTCCGTCGCCCTACCACCATTCTCACCACCACCACTATCACCAAAAAATCAATATCGTCTCATCACCACCACCACAATACCTTGATCGTCGCTTGCCTAACATCGGCCAACCCACAGCATTGCCCCGCAGCAACCCCACACCCAATAACTCAAACTTACGCGCATCTCACGTTGTCGACAGCCCACATTCAATCATGTCGGCCACCCCTAAGCCAACATCTCGTGCCCATTACCCTACCCAACGATCATAGATTCGTCATTCAAAAACTAAGCGACCAACTATTCCACATCGCAATCATAGATCCTATCACTATACATCACCGACGATTTCTCCGTTTCTGACCACACCTGACCACACCCAACAGTCCTCCACGACAATTGATGAGTGTGATTCACACATTGTTTTATTGCCTATTAAATTTCTTATTTTGATTGTCTTTAAGAGTTTTTAAAATGTTCTAATGTTGTTTTATATGTTAGTTGAATTGGTGTGAATGATGTAAAATTTAGATAAAATAGTAATGTTGGCATGAATCAAGGAGAAGTTGATGTTGGTTTTGTGAAACTCGATCATTGGGGGCAAAATTGAAAGAAAGAAGTGAATAACGACGAAAAACGATGAAATACAAAGTTTGAGGACTCAATTGCAACTTTTCAATAGTTGATTTGGACCACAAAACGATAATTGAAGATTGCTAGGAGTCATTCGAATATAAATAGAAGTCAAAAGGGAGAGAAATATGATCAAAATATTTTCACAAATCAATTCTCAACCACACAAACACATTATAGATTTTTACATTGAAATTAACACTCATTTTTGACATAGTAAACGTTCGAATTAGGGAAAGTTATATGAAGTAAAGTTGTATCCATTTGAGTTATCTTTAAAACACATTTTGAATAACCTCAATTGGATATCGGGAGAAAAAATTATGATAAAAATAATAAAAAATACGTAGTGCTTTTTTTTTTACCCGAAAGTGGGTGCCGTAGTGCCACCGTTGCTAAATTTCAACAGCTACGTTGTGTTGAGGCGCCGCTGGGTGAGAAAAAAGTAAAGACAACTTGGTGAAGAAAATTTATTCAACCATCCAAAAAATAGTTTTATCTATTTTTCTTCATGTTACTCTTTATGAATTGTATAGATTTCATGTCTAATATCATGAACTAAATAATTTTTTTAGGGCTTGATTAGCTAAAACTTAAGGATATGATTTGATTTGATTTTAGTTATTTCTATGAAATCTTTCTTTTCGTTTATTTATATTATTTATTTTTAATACTTTTAATTAATTGACTACTAATTGAATGATTAGATTCTAATCAATTTCGGCACTTGAGATAGGAGAATTTAGGGGTGATCGTAACAATAGTATAACATAGAATTTATGGGCTTCGAGAGAAAGTGTAGAATATATGAAGGTTATTCCATCTAAGAACCATAAACTTGATAATTCTTTGATTTTAATTCGGAATATAGATGTAGGAATTGAATTTTAGGAATAATTTTTACTCGACACTCGAGAGAGGTGGTAGAATTACAATAGGGTTCTTGATTATAAACATGAAAATTTGATTAGAGATAAGCATGTTTTTGAAAGTCATATTTGATAGTTAGATGAAATCATAACTTTGATCTTTCTCATATTGATCATTCTACTAAATTACATTGATATCGTAAAATTCGTCACCATATTCATCATTAGATTAGTTTAAAACCATTGATCTTATAATTTAATTGTCAAGATAAAATACAGGCTATATAATTATTGTACTTAGTAATAAATTGAATTTCAATCTATGTGAGTTCGACATCCTAACTCCATTATTATATTATAAAATTTGATACCATACACTTACGATATAATTACGTTATAGAAAATGCGCGACAACAATATGTCGTCTTCCTAAAACATTCGCCAACACTTTCTAAACCACTTTTGTCCCTCCGTCCTATCACATCCCCTAATAATGCCGACTAGTATAGTTGGGAATGAAAAACCAATGTAAAAATCTCGTCGGAGGAAATTATAGTATCACAATCTTTAAGCACTACACCGACGTAAATGGTGTCTGTTTGTACAAAGCGCATTATGAAAAACATAAAAATTATTACCAGGAAGTTGAGGAAATTTCTATTACTAATAATGAGTCTGCTAGAGTTTTTTTTTTTGGCCTTTTCCTTTTTTTTTTTTTTAATGGTGTAAATGGAATAGAAATTGTTTGCTGGAAGAAGATATTTTATAAGGGTAGGTGGGATGGGGTGACCTGATCTATCTGAGTTGTTGGAGTAAATGGCATTAGAAAATGTTTGTTGGAAGAAGATTTTTTTATAGGGGTAGGTGAGTGAGGTGGAATGCGGTGATCCCATGCACATGTCTAGAAAGTGGGAATGGGTGGTCGTAATGGGAATATTTAATTTAAAATTAATTATAATCTGATTTTTGAATAAAAATAATTAATTTTTGATTTTTGAAATTGAAAGTTAAAAATGTAGGGTTGAAGATAATTGTCCTTACGTCCTTATGAACTCGAGTACATGGGGATTGTGATGATCATATCTCCATAGGATGATCCAATCGAGAGAGAGAGTGTTGCTTTCACTACTTATAGATAGATGTTGGAGGAATGATCGTAAATTTTTCAAAAAATATATTGTTGATAAATTTATTTTATTCGGTTAGCTAAGCGCATTCGAACAAATATGTAAAATAATAAAATTTTAAAAAAAATTTTGTTTTAAGGGACCTAATTAAAAAAAAAAGCATTAATGGAGCAAATGATCATTATTGAAAATTTATTGGTGATTGCTAACCATTATATTCAAAGATTTTGACGGAATTCATCACTTTTGTGATTCAGATGGGCGGGCCCCACGGGTATCGATTGAAATGATTTTTTGGTCATTCCTACGCATGATAATTGAAAAGAATCCAGGGTATAAGTGCATTTTATACGCATATTTGAGCTTCTATTCTTGTTTATTTATATATAAATTGATTGAATATCTACTCAATTTGTGTACATTGTGTTACTTGTAGGAAAAATTCCAACTTGATTACATTGGTATTTGAAAAGGTGTAGTTAGATCGATATTAGAGTTAATTTGAAGCAATTGAAGATTAACAAGACTAAGTGATCAATTGATAGAATTAATGAAGCATTTGGTGAAAAAAAAAAACATAAATTTTGAGAGTTAAATTCGATGTTTGAGAAGTTTGAGTACTAAATTGTAAACTTTCGAAACTTGGTCGAGTAAATCATTAATAATTTTGGGATAAAGATGATTTAAGTGTAAAATTTAGAAGACGAAGGACTAACGTTACGTGAGAAAATGAGTCCAATTGAAAAGGGCATTTTTTTTTTCCCCTTCTGGGACTCTGTATAAACCAATTTTAACAAGGATTATGCCTAAATTTTTTTCTATAAATACATGTCTTTGTTTAACAATTAAGAGTGACTGGTAGGGTATCATTACGCACATATTCTTGGCTCAATATCTTCTTTTTCCTGTTTTTTCCTTAAAACTCAGTTATGTATTTTAATTACTTGTATTTTTATTCTTACATGATGTTTAATTAAGTAGTTAGTTATGATGAATGATTGTAAATAGTTTTGAACTTTAATTTTAATTAAAAAGTGTTAAATCTTCAATTGATATTGTGAGTTGTGTTTACTTTTATTTGTAATGGTCGAATTAATTGGCAATTAATTCATTGAATGGTGAGAGATAATTGTTGGAAAAATGAGTATGTGGCTGACTTTGGCATGAGTTTTGAGTGGGACCCGTTTGGCTATTTTGGAAGATAAAGATTGATTTGTGTTCTCATCCATAAGTACATCGAAATCATGTATTTACTTGCCAAAATTGATGATCGGGTGAAAGAGAAACTGAAACTCAAAGTGTGCCAATTAAAATGAATTTATGTTGGTAGAAAAATTAGAAATATGTTTATCCCACATAGGAAGTTGATGAAAAGAAAAATCACTTTAAATATAGTTACACTTTGGAAGAGTGTAATCATGTGTAGTATAAATGCTCTCTCCACGTGGACGCTCAGAGGGGGTGCAAATCATGGATCAAAATAGGCTTCGGACCTTAAACTTGTGCGCGGGGCTCGATCTGCGTACACGAATGTCGAACCGTAAGGAGCAAAATTAGCAAATTAGGAGTGTCCACATTTTACTACATTTTTGTTTTATTCAACTACTTTTCATTTTCTGAAACTGTTGAAACTCCTGTTGTAATTGTCATTAAGTGAATGGCCAAGCTACAAGAGCCAATTCTTTATATGTCTCGTTTTTCCATTTTTCAAAACACACGAATTCATCTGAAAATTTATCTGCAAACAGCTCAAGTTTTGTCTACATACATTTTATTTTCTGTTTGAGTCTTGGAGGCGATATTTTTTATATGTCTCGTTTTTCCATTTTTCAAAACACACAAATTCATCTGAAAATTCATTTGCATACAGTTCGAATTTTCTCTGCATACATTTTATTTTCTGTTTGAGTCTTCGAGGTGGTATTGTTCAGACTAAATCAGTTCGTCAAAGTAATATCTGTAGTGTTCAGAATCTACTAGTTTTAACGTTGTATCATATGAAACGGACGCTCAAATTAAACCTCAAACACGTACGATGTGGGAGCGAATCGATTTTGAAGAAATTATTGGATTTAGGCAAGTGAGCATAGTTTTTACTTTTGGTAACTGAGAAATACAATTTTGATTTTTTATTTGAGGATATAACTATACATATGTATATGCGTATGTAGTTATGAAATTTCACTTATATAGTAGCGCAAAAAGTAATTTTTTATTTATTGATGAGTCACCGTCAAGGAATTTTTTAGCTAAAAACATAATTACTAAACTATTTTATTTTAATCGCAACTTCGATTTCAATTATTAATATTTGAAAATGTGAATAACATACAAAATTCACTTGATGAGTACTTAACCACGCGCATTGCATGTATACGTCACTATTATTTTAAATTAATAGACTTTTATGTTGGTGATGATTTAATAAAAAGAAATTTGTCATAATAATTTTGTTTTAATAATATAATTTCCACTATTAAATAGTGCAATAAAATTAAAAAAAGAAAAGAAATATAAGTTCAAGAAAATTCCAGTTATAATTAAATAAAAATCAAAAAATTATTCATATGTTTAATAAATTTTAATCCACCAACAAAAATATCTTTAATAAATAAAGTAATAAAGATAAAATTATAAAGAGTACTTTAAAAATACTTTTCTGTCTGTAATTTTATAAGGAATAAACAAATAGATATTTGAAATTTTGAACTTAATCGTCTGTAACTTATAAAAAAAATTAAGAACAATTGCACCTAGAGAATGCATTACTCGTTTCTTTTGTGAAGTTCTTCGTAACGATGTACTATAAAATATGGAAATAACAATAGAATGCTATAGATTTCGCAACGTTATTTGACCCAAAATTAAAAAGACAAAACAATAGAACTAAAATTGTAGTAATTTCAGGACAAATTTTGCAACAAAAAAGTCTGCTCGTCTATGATTTTGTTCCTTGTCTTGTTATAGTGTGAATATAAAGATGTTTAATTAAAATTTTAAAAAAATTTGAAAGTGTGCATTTCAAATTGTGCGAAACACTTGGTACTCAAATCCAAACAGAGGTGTGCATAAACAAAAACTTAGATGTATTTATTGACTCAAGAATCATGCTACAGCAATATAATGGTTGACATAATACCACGTGATATCTCATCATTGAACTGTTTTAAACACAGTCAACATCCTCATCAAATCATCTATTGTCAATTGAGATTATGTCACCGTACCCGTTACAATTTTTCTGTCAAAGTAGCAAAATCCATTTGACTCAAAGTTCAGCTCATATTCAAACCAAACAAACAGGTCATATCCATATTAAACATTTATTGTATCAATTAATTTATCTAAAAGTTAATATGCTAAAAGGGACGTGTATACTATTCAAAAAAGTTGTGCAAGCCAAACATACATGACAAGTTTTAACAGATCGATGAGGTCCAGACTTGAAAAATAAGAAAAAATCAAGTTGTGAAAATGAATTGTCAACTAATATTTCACCCATAGTTTCACTCCCAAAACAGTAAAGAAAAAAGTCACTTTTCTTGAAGAGGTCCCCTACTCTACGTTACATGCATAACTCAACTCTCCGTATGTATGTGTGTGTTCTTTCTTACATTAAAAACAAATTTTCACCAAACTGCAAAATGGTGGGACTCAAAATCTTTAGAGATTTGGTCATAATCATTATTTGTGTTGTTTTTGTATGTGAAATGACTACACTCACTGCAAGTAAACCTGGTAATGAACAAGAAAACTTTTGCGATCTATTTGTTCGTTGTATATGATTAAAGGAAAAAAATATATATATAGTATTTGAGTTTGTTTGATATTTAAGTCCATTTTGTTGGTTCAGTTAAAAAAGTTGATTAAAATTAAAATTAATGTTAATTATTAATTTTTATAACACATTTTATACGACCCACAATTTTTCAACTATGCAATTTCTCATTTTTTATCAAAATTTTCTAAAATTCTAAACAAAATAGGCCTTGATTGAATTTGTAAACATATATACCATCTCATTTACAAGAATTTGAAGTGCATTTATGCAATATAATTCGATCTTGGATCCTTACTATCTTTAACATACTCTTTATATATAAAGCATCTATATAATAAAAATTATATGAATGATTTCCTGCCCACTGTGAGCAGAAGCTCATTGTGGCCACGGCCGAAATGAAATTGTCATGTTAGCTATATGCACATTTTATCTTGTCCATCATGGACAAGGGAACAATTTTGATAGAGATTTATCTTTAAATGTAGAGATTAAATTTTTTATACACTTTAATAATATTTTCTAATTTAACTCTTCATTTTGCGTTCTTTTTTTCAAGAAACATCTCATGATCTTTTATTTATCATAAATATATGTCAATGATTGATCAATTTGAATCACTTAAGAAGTTGAAATTTGAAATACGTAACTTGTTTAACATAATTACTATAAAATAAAAATAGAAAGTCCTGTGGAGTTTTTTTTTTTAAATATAGACTCTTTAAAATAGCTAATATCTTGTATTTAAAGAGTCTTGTAGATGCTCTTACACAGCTTAAACTCGGTTATAACTGATTTAAACAATTTAATTTTAATAAATGAAGATAATTTGCACTGGACAACATTTTTAATATAAAATTAATATATTTCTTTGCTCTCTAGTAATTAATTTTATATTAGACAGTGAAAGAATTTTAGACAGCAATTAGCTTATGGCGTTGGAGGCTCTATAGCATGGAAAGCTAACAATGGCTGTACAAGGAATTATATCAATACATTCCATATTTAAAACAAATCAACTTCTACACTTTTGGACAAGACAACATCCGCATTGCCATATATTTCTCTTGGATTCTTGTCTTGATTTTTTGCTTGATAATGAGTCTTGATTGTCTCCGGAAAATGATCCTTCGTTATCGCTAACAACGACGGTATAAAATTTTTTGGAAAAATAAAATAGTCTATGTTTGACGATCATTATTTGGAAAATTAAATATTTTAAATAGTGATGTTTATGAGAACGCATGATTAAAAAGTAAGAATTTTTTTTCGAGTTTACGTGCAAAATATCTCATTGTTTGAATATGTTGTTAAAAATGAGTATATAAAAAAAATTCAAATAATGATTATCAAAGAGGGATTTAATAACAACCGTTGGTTAGACTTCAAATTTCGAAATAATTAATTGAACAAGTGGAAGAAATTGCCATTATTTATTCTTTGTTCTGGACGGTTGAAGATCAAGTTTGTACAAACAGTTAAATACAGAAAGAAATTAAAATAAGGTGGGCGAAAGCACTTCACCCCATGACTGAAAACCACTTATATGCTTTTTTATATAATTTTATGGGCAAAAGACTTTTTTTTTTTCAAAAGAATAAAGTAATTATGTAAAATTCTAGTTAAAAGAAAATTATTATTTTTTGTTATTGGGCATAGGGTTGTAAATGAATCGAACATGGACCGAATCTACCTATATTTGATTTGATCTGATCTGATCTGATCCAATAAGAATAATTATTCGATCCAATCCGATAATCTAATGGATATTTGATTATTAAATCCATATCCGATTTTTTTTTATCGGATATCCGATCCGAAATTAAAGAAATTAAGAAACGAAATCAATGTTGGAATTAATCTTTTTTTCCCCAATTTCTCCATTCTTAAATGAGTTTAATAATTATAAATTTTTCAACTTTTTTATGTTTTGAATTTGATGAGTTTAATAATTATCAAAATACAATCCACATTTGGGCATTTGAAGATCACGTTGTAAGTTTTAATTTGTCGAGTTAAAAACTGAATGTTTATGTCAAATTTTCACGAGTGTAGGACAAGCTCAAGGTTGAACGGAAGAGCTCGACCAAACTAGAAGCCACTACAACTCACTGGCTAGATTGAGACCAACCGAGATAAGAAGATGCTTTGCTTGGAATGTAATACAAGGGTGTTAAAGGAGATAGTACAATGACCACTTCAAGTTCTAATAATCTAAAGCTATAATGTAAAAAAAACTGAAATGCAAGCGTTTCGTTTTTAGGAAACATTGCAAAAGTTCCAAAATTTTACCAACACAAAAAACTTAATCGACGTGCTCTAACTAAAAAATGACATAGTTACGAGTTTTAGAAGTTGTTTCATTGTTCGTTTTCCTTTTTATGTGTCCTGATCCAAAGTTTACATTTCAATTATTGAATAATCCATATTCAAACTATGAGAATATTATGAAGACGTATGAAATAAAAACAAAAATTGTGGCATTAAAGAATATTCTGAGTTTATACATTGTTGTTCATCTTTTTTAGTTAAACAACATAAGAATATTGGCAACCATCCTTGACATTTCTTCAGCAGAATCCAATGATTCAGGTAAAACCTGGTACCACACAAACAGTAACAACAATAATTTATGTTAATATCAATTAATTACTGCAAGAAATTGGTGAAAATTAATAAGGTGATAAATTTGGTCAGAAATCTTAAATTGATTTTGTGCATTTTGGTTTGGATGTTTGTGGAAGTTTTTTCTCAACCCTACATGCCTAATCAACTCCTTCACATATTCCAAAGCCCTACACCTTTTTCCAATTTGCTTTTCTTTTTCTAATCATTGAAACTTATTCTGGTTGATATTTTTGAATTTTTAGTACTAAGATTAGTGCTTGTTTGGTTGCTTTTGAGTGTTTATAAGTAGTGAATAGTATATAATGTTTGAATAAAGTAGATTGAAATTGTAGGTCCTATATAACATGAATAAAAATGCTGCTCGATCAATTTATAAGTTTTGAAAAGCACTCCCAAACATGTATGTTCTTAGTGTTCGAGAGATTTGATAAAAATGAATAATGTAGACTTATCATAGTTCTCGTGATTTACCTGAATTTGGAACCAACTATAAAATAATATAAGAAATAAGAATATGTATTAAGAAAAAATGTGAAATCGAAGATAAATTAAGACAGAGATATTTTAAGCAACTCGACACATGTTTCATGTTGGTCTAAGGTGCCACGGAGTCTCGAGATCATGTTAGAAATTAGGTGTAGTTACAAATTTAATTGTTTTTAAATATTCTACTAGATGTAGAATCAATTCTTCATAATAATGAAAAATGATTCACTCGACTCCAAACTTTATGCAAACAAGGCTTTAAGCATGTTTGAAAAAAACTTTAATTTAGTACAGTTCTAACACAAATAATTTTAATTCTATTAATGGTCAGAATTGGTTACATGAGTATCTTTTTTAATTAAAAAAAAAAAAAAGGATAACTTATCTGAAAATAAAAGGTCACTTAAAAAGTGATTTTTACATTTTTAAGATCAGCCAAACGTAATCTTAAATTGACATTGTTCTCTTTTCTTGTGATTTTCTTTCCGTCTTTTCCTTCTATAAATCAATCAGCCTTCCCACAAGCTCAAAATTCTCTTCCTTTTGCTCTTCTCCGTCGCCCCTAAAGATTTTGTGTTCATAATTAAGCTTCTATTATTCTGCTTCTCTTTTTCTGTAATAGTTTCATATAGATCTCTTCTTCCATTGCTTTTTCTTCTTGAAATTTCTCATTTCTGTTTTTTTTAAGGCTATGATTAAAATTTTCTTCATATAAAATCTTGATACTGCGTATTATGTTTAAAATTCATGTCTAGTCCTGTACTCAGTGAAATCCTCCTTTCAGGGTTTATGATCAAATCCTCGATCAGAAGCAGAACCCATCTTGTTCAATCTTTCTCAGTTACATTTCTCTACTGGTTTTATGTTTTTGATCTAGCATTTTTCAGCAGATCTTGAATATTCTTATATATTTGCAACTTAAATACACTGATATTTCATAGCTAGTCTTAAAATTCTTATTAATTGAAAGATTCCTGAAGGCCGGCTCTGATGTGCGAGAGAGGCGTTACCATTAAAAACCTGTAGCACGAAGCTCTCGCGCTAGGAGTGAACCAGATGTATTTTTGTGGATCATTTGCACGAATGCCACGGATTTTCGGCCACCAGTTTGGGCGTGGGTGGGAGGCATTTCTCTGAAATTCTGCAGAGGTGAAGTCGAAATTTGGCGTCGAGATTAAACAACTTTACAGATTTCCAGAAAGGACTTTCAGGGCGATTTTGGTGCACGTCAGAGCTGTAAAGTAAACAAATCTCTTACATTAAACGTGAATCACGGTTAAAGCAACGGATCATCGGCTCGTCGTTTGATTTTATCTCATTTTTATTATTGCTGTCTGATGACAGATTTTTCGTTTTTCTTCAGGATTATATGCAAATGGGTTCTTGTAGTGGCAACTCTTCAGGCTCTCTACAGATTCAGAACTCAGGTTCTGAAGAAGATTTAATGGATCAAAGAAAAAGGAAAAGAATGCAATCAAATCGCGAATCGGCGAGACGATCTCGAATGAGAAAACAGAAGCATTTGGATGAATTAGCGGCCAAATCGGCTCAAATTCAAAAGGAAAACAGCCAAATTCTCACAAGCATTAACATCACCACACAGAATTACATGAATATTGAGGCTGAAAATTCTGTCATAAGGGCTCGGCTTATGGAACTTAGCCAAAGATTACAGTCCCTGAATGAAATCATCACCACCGCCGTGGGAGGAGGAGGAGGAGGAGGAGGAGGAGGAGGAAGCGCCACCAGCAACTGGGCTGAGGAGAGTTTCTTGAATAGTCCATGGAATTTAATGTACTTTAGCCAACAGCCCATCGTGGCATCATCTCCTGATGCATTTAATTATTGATCAACAACTAGAGAAAATTGTGTGGTGGGATCAGTGTTCAATGGGTAGAGAGACTTGTCGTATTGTCTCATTATTTAACTACTGTTTTTAAGAAGTTCTGGATCTAGATAGAACTAAGAGATAAGCCAGCTATTTCTCGAGTATTGTGTACGAAATATGTTCTTGGTACGTAGATGAGTAAATAACGATATTTAAATGAATAATTGTTTATGTATGTAGTTCTCCTTGGTATCTATGTTTTTCCATGCTTGAATCTTCAATCCCATCAGTTTAATGTTATTTTTTAGAATTATGATCTAAGTGTAACGATGTAGACATGCATGTCTTCTATTTGTTTTACAAGAAACAAATTTTTCGGACAGTGATATACTACTGAAAAAGTTGCTTTTTTTTGTGTGGTTTTAAGCTAAGCCAACAACATGAAATGGAAATATGAAACTCTGCTTTGAATTCACGGGCTACCCATCAGTGTAGATATGTTAGGCTGTCAAAAATGGACTGATTCCTTTAAAATTAAATTTATATGTATCCACTTAAATTTTAATGCAGGAAACAAGCAGATTTAGCATTGAAGTATCAAATGGATGAAATCCTTCCGATAGAAATATATTGGTAAAACATTCAAATTAGCACAAACGCTTTGAGTATTTTCGATTAGATAGAAAGTGTGATGAGTGTGTTCACTCGTGCAATTAATATCATTTAAGGTTTGATGTTTTGTTTAATCTTTTTGATGCGTGTTTCGTATTTTATTGTAGGTTAGGTGAAATGGTGACAAAAATGTGATTCTTGGAATAATTAGGAAGCCAAGGTGTGATGATGATATGAACCCCGGATACAAGGACTTGAAAACATGCTAAAGAGAAGGAAAAATGGATTGAAACTACAGCACCTAAGCGCTAAACAACCACGCCTCAACGCTCCAGAAGATAGGAAGTAGCTTACCTAATTGGGCCCAATTAACCCTCATTCAAGATGGACATAAAGGGAGCTATAAATAGTACCTTTCAGAGCATTTTTGAGGATGCTTGTTGGATGGCAAATCTAAGAGAAGAAATCAATTAAAGAAAGAGACGGCTAGAAGAAAGATTGAATCAACTCCAAAATAGTTTTTTCTCTCTTTTTCTCCTTCATGTTTATGATTATGACTTGAGTTTTATTTATTTTCCAGTCATGAACAAAGTAATTTACCTGGAGAATGATGTAATCTACTATGTTTTGATTTTCTATACATCTCCTT
>CAIGRB010064709.1:34462-100638 GCA_903798255.1 Fraxinus quadrangulata
ATATATATATATATATATATATATATATATATATATATTAGTTTGCTTGTTGGTGTGAGTGAGATAGCCTTACCAACCATAATGCACATACTTGAAACTATGTGTTAGTTTATGAATTGTGAATAAATTGATTTAGTTAAATTTTTGCTTATCCAAATAGAATTTAACGCTATTATACATGCGGATTAAGTTTAGCGTTGTATAGTAACACGTTGACTCACATACCTTATATGTTGAAATAGTAGGACTTAGATGCTCAACCCAAAAAACTATTACGTTATATATTCTTAAACCACTTTTAGTATAATTTAGGGGGGTGATTGATAGAAAAATTATCCTTATTTTTATTGTAAACCAATGTCGTCACTGCGCTTTGGAGAGCTTATGTAAGAAATTAGTGTTTTAAATTATCCATAAGATATTTTGAAATGGGTTAAAATAATCAATAATGTGTTCTAAAATAGAGAGAAAAGAAAAAGAAATTAGAGAAGTTAATAAAGAATCAGAGCACCATATTGATAAGGAATAATTATGGCTACAAGAGATACTATGGTAACAGTAATTAGGATTGCAGAGGTATAATTATTATTCATTAATAAATATATTATTTACAACACTCCTCCTTAAATGATACATTACAAAATATTCGTCTCGTTAAATCTTGTCAAGAAAATCAAATGTGAAAAAACATGAGCTAAAGAAAAAGAGTATAGTTTCTTCCCGTAATTTCAATAAATAAAAATTCTTGTAACGGGTCATCCATTACTCGTACGTTAATGTCTTCAATATTACAATTCTGATTAGGGCTGGACAAAACTCTTGAATTGAATTGGACCGAACTTGACTCGTTTAGTTTGGTTCTATTCTTCTTAAATTAAATACCCGAATGAGTATTAGAATCGAGAGTCGATATGTTTGGTTCGATTTCGATTATAGACCAAGAACCGAATCCCCCTAATTTTTATTTTTTTTTATATTAAATTAGTCAAATTATTATTTTTTTTCTAAATAAATTTGTCAACTAATTAATTGAGTCCAAAAGTATCATTTTTCTGTTTCATTTGCCAACTAATTAATTGAGCCCAAAATTTCATTTCCCTATTTGAAGTCCAAGCCAAACTTTGTAATTCGAGCATCAAAAGAATCAAAATTGACTGACCTAATTTTATTTTATTTTTTATCAATCATTACGTTGAATTACATTATTTTGTAAAAGTTAAAATTGAACGTGTCATTGGTGAATTAATGTAACGTTGTTATAAATATTAAAATTTTTAATTATGGTACGAACCAAATCGAATCAGTTCGGTTTAATAATTAAATTTGGATTTGACTGTTCATTTACTAAATATTCGAAAATTCTAGCTCGGTTAGATTCTAGATAGAATCCTAATTTTGGCGAAATATATTTCATGTCGTCTTGTTATAGCCTTCAAATAATATCGTTTTCATAGATGATATTTATCAATCTTTGTTTGTCTTTAGTCACATGATGATCTGTTAAAAAATAGTTGTGTTATATCTTTATTCGAGAGTCTTTTGCAATTTATAACATATAAGAGTATTATTTCAAGGATAAATATCTTGCAAATTATGCATATCGTTACATAAAGAATATGTCTCGTTAAAACTTTATCAGGAAAAATCCCGTGGAAAAAATCCAATGAAGGAAAAACTTTGTAATTCAAACTTCAAATTATTTTAATTCTTTTCTAAATAAATTTGTCAACTAATTAATTGAGTCCAAAAGTAATATTTTTCTGTTTCATTTGCCAACTAATTAATTGAGCCCAAAATTTCATTTTCCTATTTTCAGTCCAAGCCAAACTTTGTAGTTCAAACTTCAAAGCATCAAAATTGAGTGCCCTAATTTTTTTTATCAATCATTATGTCGAATTGCGTTATTTTGTAAGTTAAAATTGAACATGTCATGGTTGAATTAATGCAACGTTGTTATAAATATTAAATTTTTTAACTATGGTACAGAACTGAACCGAATCGGTTCGATTTCATAAGTAAATTTAGATTCGACGGTTTCCCTTACTAAATATTCAGCTCAGTTCGATTCTAGATAGAATCCTAATTTTGGTGAAATATGTTTCATGTTTTCTTGTCATAGCTTTCAACTAATATTGTTTTCATAGATGATATTTATCAATCTTTGTTTGTCTTTAGGCACATGATGATCTGTTGAAAAATAGATTGTGTTATAGCTCTCTTCGAGAGTCATACACAATTTATAACATATAAGAGTATTACTTTAATGATAAATATCTTGTAAATTATGCATATCATTACATAAATAACATGTCTCGTTAAAACTTTATCAGGAAAAATCTCGTGGATAAAAATCCAATGAAGGAAAAACTTTGTAATTAGAACTTCGAATTATTTAACCGTTCTGATCTTTGATTTTTTGTATAAACGGCTATGTTGATCATCCAAACAAGAGGCGGTCGACCGGACGCGGTCATCCGAACTCCCAGATAGTTTTGACGATTTGAACTCTATAAATACCTTTATTTCTTGCATTCAAATTATATTCTTGAAAAGCATAAAATTGAGAATTACTTGAGCAAAACTCTTTAAGCTTACATCTTTTTAATTCTTCAAATATTTACTTTGAAACTTTTGGATTGATTGAATCAACTTTTGAAAATAATCTTTTCCATTAAAGTTCTCTCATCTAACAATTGAGTTTCATTCATTGCTATTTATTAAAGTGTAAGTCTATTTCTCTCGGTATTTAATTGTGATCATATCATTTATTAAGAGAGAATTTTCTATTTGTAAAATCAATTTTTTAAAAAACTTGTGGGTCATATTGAGGTCCCATAAAGTTCAACGCTGTATAAGGATTGATGCTCCTTGTTTGTAAGTCACCGAAAGATTTGTAATGGGTATGATTGCACCACAAGTCAATCAAAATAGTGAAATTGCCCTTGCTCGTGCCGGAGAGCTTGGTAACGAAGGACGTAGATCATTGCGTTGGATCGAACCTCCATATTTATATCATTTGCATTCTCTATCCTTCTTTACTTATTGCTTTCATATTCGTGTTTATTATTTGAATTAATCTATCTAGTTATTACGTGATTGACTTTAGATTAATTCTTCGAAAAAATTTTAAAAACCAATTCACCATCTCTTAGTTAGCTATTCTTGGGCTATCAATTGGTATCAGAACGAGGTGATCATTTTAAAATTAAGATTTTACAATCTCGAACAATGGCTAACCACAACAATATTCAAAATCTCGAAGGATGTTCCACAAATCGACCTCCCTTCTTTAATGGCACATATTATAATTATTGAAAACGTAGAATGATGATTTACATTCAACCAATAGATTATATTATTTGGGAAGTCATTGAATATGGTCCTTATGTGTCTACCAAGATTATTAAAATTGATGGAAAACCCTATTAATTTATTCCTAAACCTAAAGAGGAATATGATGAAGATGATAAAAGAAAATTGTATTTGAATGCTAGAGCCAAAAACCTACTTTATTGTATCTTAGATAGAAATAAGTTTAACTGTATTAGCAATTGTAACTCCGCATATGATATATGACATGCTTTAGAAGTCACTCATATTGACACTAGTAAGATAAAAGAAATCAAGATTAATCTGTTGGTCAAAGAATTTGAAAATTTCTTCATGAAACAAAACGAACCTATTGTTGACATTATTACTCACTTCATCGATATTGTTAATGGGCTCAAGGATTTTGATCGTAAATTTACTAATAGTGACTTTGTAAATAAAATGCTTAGGTCACTTTCGAAAAATTGGAGCCCATTAAGGATGTTGATAGAGAACACTAAAGATATCAACTATTATCCTTTGAAGGAACTCTATGGAACTTTGATGACATACGAGTTCAACAAGAAACTAAGGAGACGACGAGGAAAAGCAAGGATGAATCAAAAGAGCTTCCTAGGCATCAAATTGCTCTCAAATCGACAATTGAAGAAGGAACTACAGTGAACATATGAGTGATGAAGAGTTTGATGATCTTGTGCTTCTTATCAAAAAATGGAGAGACTTTCGAAATAATCGAAAATTTCAAAAGAAAGAAGAAAAGAGCAAAGAAAGAAGTAAGAAAATTGTTTGTTATGATTGTGACAAACCCGGATATAAGAGAACCGAATGTACAAATAAAAAGAAAAATTTCAAGAAAAAGACACTTAAAACAACATGGGATAAAAGTGATAATAATGATCGCGATGAAATGAAAGTCAAGAAGAAATCGTCAACATGTGCTTCATGGCAATCGATGAGGTAAATTCTATTAAAAAATTCTCATGTGATGATTTATCTTCCTCTTACGATGAATTTTAGAAAAATTTGAAAAATTCGCTCTTACTCATTCTATTCTTAAAAAGAAACATAAATTATTAAAAAGTGAAATAGAGAAAATTTTAGAAACAAAGAAGGAAAATGTTGATTATGATTCATTGTACAAAGAAAATTATTTTTTGAAAGAAAAAATTGAAAACTTGAGAAAATTGTTTTTAAATATTTTCAAGAAAAGAAAAATTTTGATTTAATACTTGATGATCAAAATGTGTTTTTGATAAAGGAAGCATTTGATATAAACTATCTTTGAAACAAAAATCTCTCAAAAAATTATTTGTCAAATCTTCAAAAAACTATTATCTTAAAAATTACTTGTAACTTTTGCTATAAGGATGAACATATTGTTTACAATTTTCTAACAAAAAAGAAGTTACACTTTGAAAGTAAAAACAAGTGGACTCGAGGATCCACTAAAACTAACTATCAAGGTTCAAACTTGTATGGGNGTGAGTACCAAAAATCAAAAGGTGAATTATTATTGTAAGTATCGAAGAAGATGACAAGCAAATGGTTGTTGGATAGCGGGTGTTCAAAGTAGATGACCGGAGATAGAACTTTACTATCGAATTTTAAAAAGAATGATTGATGTCATGTTACATTTGGAGACAATACAAAAGAAAAAATAATTAGAATTGGAAATATTAGTAATCATCTCTCCCCTATCGTTGAAAGTGTACTATTGGTAGATAATTTCAAATATAATTTACTTACTATTAGTCAATTATATGATAAATATTATTATATTAAATTCGATTATTCTAAATGTCTCATTAAAGATGCTATATCTAAAGAGATATTATTTATAGGAAGCTGAAGCAAAGATACTTATAGCATAAATATCGATTTTGAAAATGATGAAAAATGTATAATGAGTTTGAAAGAGGATACTTGACTATGGCATACGAGATTATGTCATGTTGGCATGGATCTTCTTTTAAAAATCTCCAAAATTGGTATTTTCAAAGGTTTATCAAATTTGAAGTTTGATAAAGATAACATTTATGATGCATGTCAATTTGGTAAACAAGTAAAAAGCTCTTTTATACCTAAACTATGTTCTTCGACCACAAAACCACTTCAATTACTTCACATAGATCTTTTCAGACCTTCTAGAACCTCTAGTTTGAGTGGAAAACATAATGCATTCGTCATTGTCAATGACTTTTCTAGATTCACTTGGGTTCTTTTTCTAAACCTCAAAGATGAAGCCTTGAATGCTTTCAAATATTTTTGTAAAAAGATTCAAAATGAAAAATGATTCTCTATTATAACTATTATAAGTTATGAGAATTTGACAATCTCGCTTTTGACCAATTTTGCAATGAAAATGGATATGAACATAATTTTTCGGCTCCTAGAACTTCTCAACAAAATGGTATAGTAGAAATGAAGAATCGTACATTGTAAGAAATGGTTAGGACCATGCTAAATGAAAATAGCATGCGAAAATATTTCTGGGTCGAAACCGTCGACCGCTTGCTATATTGTAAATATAGTTTTAGTTAGTCGAAAGAAAACTAAAACCCCATATGAGCTTTGGATAAATAGGATTCCAAATATCGGTTATTTTAAAATTTTTGGGTGTAAATACTTTATTTTAAACACAAAGGAAAATTTGGAAAATTTTAATTCAAAATTTAATATTGGAATCTTTCTAGGTTACTCATCGATTAGCAAAACTTATAGAGTCTTTAACAAAAGAACTCTAGTCGTTGAAGATTCTATGCATGTTAAGTTTTAAGAAACTAATCCCCTTGATTGTAAGAAAGGTTTTGCTAATGATGTAGGATTTGAGATTCTCTTTGAACAAATGAATATTCAAGACCGAAACAGGATGATCCAAAAAAAGAACACAAGGAATGAGCAAATGTTCAATCAAGTGAAGAACTTATCGAAGCGTCAAATGATTCCACTCTACGAAAAGAATAGAGGTTTGTTCCCTCTCACCCAAAAGAACTTATTAATGGTGATCCATCCAAAGGTATTACAACCAAAGCTTCTACTAAGAATTGCCTAAATAGTTATGCTTTTATCTCACAAATTGAACCAAAAAATTTCAAGGAAGTCGAGTTTGATGAATTTTGGATTGTAGCCATGCAAGAAGAAATAAACCAAGTTGAAAGAAATTATGTTTGGAATTTAGTCACTAGAACAAATAATCAAACCGTTATCGGTACAAAATGAGTTTTTAGAAATAAAAGAGACAAAAATGGGATTATTGTGCGTAAAAATGTTAGATTAGTGGTCTAAGGTTACAATCAAGAAGAATGTATTGATTTTGAGGAAACATTTGCACCAGTTGCTAGATTAGAATCTGTTACGGGCCTCTCGAGGCCATCCACCTCATCCACCTCATCCGCCACATGTTGGCCGAACTTATTTGGTGTCGCCCCGTGGCAGACGATCTGAATCCACGTTGGATAAATTGATTCCATAATTCTGAACTGAAACACTACCTCTCCCACCTTATAGAAGAATCGACTTCTTAAATATGGTTTAATTAAATTTGGACCCGATAGTTCCACTTATTAAATATTCGAAAATTCTAGTTCAGTTCGATTCTAGATAGAATCCAATTCTTGACGAAATATGTTTCATGTTGTCTCGTTATAGCTTTCAAACAATATCGTTTTCATAGACGATACATATCAATCTTTGTTTGTCTTTAGTCACATAATATTCTGTTGAAAAATAGATTGTGTTATAGCTCTCTTCGAGAGTCGTACGCAATTTATAACATATAAGAGTATTATTTTAACGATAAATATTTTGTAAATTATGGATATCATTATATAAATAATATGTCTCGTTAAAACTTCATTAGGAAAAATCCTGTGGGAAAAAATCCAATGAAGAAAAAACAACACATTATTCTTTTGAGTACACTACAAAAGTTATCTCATTAAAAATCTTGACAAGAAAACCCAATTGAACAAAATTTTTGTCAAGGGAAAAATAATACAACGCATATTCTATTCATGATAATATCATTTGAATTATATGTTTCAGGTATATTAAGTACTTTAAAGATAATATTAATAAACATGTCAGATGAATTGACTATAATTGAATTTCAAATTATGTACATCATCAAGATGACAAGATATAGACTTGTGATTGCAACTATCACTATTTTTGTAAAACTTATTATGTTAAGTGTCGTGCATTACATGTTACGCTTTCATTTTTCTCATTTACTTTTCGTATAGGTATACACTTTTGGATTTTTGGACTGTAGGTCTACAAATTTCAAGGTTTTTTTCTAGCAAATTCAATTTTACTAGGATTACGTCTTTTTATTTGACCAATTATTTTTACAATCGATATACTTTAGTAAATAAATTTCAATATTTCCACTATTCATAATATGAAACGACACATTACGTACAAAAAAATTGTCGATAACTTTTACTTTTGGATTCTATTTTTTTCTCATAACTTACTGAGATATCTCAATTTTTAATATTCCGGGTACCAGAACCTCTTTTGAGGTTTTACATTTTGTTATATCTAAATGTTTACAAAGAGTATTTGTTTCGCTCCATATTTTTAGAAATTTTTTGTATTAGAATTGAATGTCATGATGCTTCAAATGTGTCATAAATTTATTAATATAGTATTAACTAATTGTCCTCCGGAATGTTAATTCGAATTGGAGCATTTAAAGCTGACACGTGAGAAATTGTTGATCTATTTGGTTAGTAAATGTATATAAATAAATTATCTTCGGAATTTCTGGTTCGAACAACATGATTTAGATAATATAATGATGCATTTGTACATTATTTTCAACTTTTTTATTCCTTCTCCTAGTAATAAGGTAATTATTTAGTCAAATTAATAATTAGCAAATTTAGGGCTCGAAATATTTTATAAGGGTTCAAACTACGCATTTATTCTTAAAATTCTTTACTTTTCATGTCTGTATATTGTGGTGGATCAATTTTACATCAATTATACTTAGTATACACTATCTTTTACAGTTTGCTATGTAACAATACACAATTGGACGGTTCAAAATTTGGACAATTTTTTACCCAATCAATTATTGACAATGCTTGCAATGTCAACAAAAATGTACAAAAAAAGAGTATACAAATGACATTATCCATTTTACATATATTGTACTATCAAAATAATTAGATGGAAAATTTAGACTCTGGCCATAAACCAATTGTAACAGGAAGAATTATTATATTTGCATGATGCGTAATAACATTCTCTAAACAAAATGGGAAGTATTTTGTTTTCAATAGTAATTGTTAAAAAATAATTGAAGACGTTTAACAAGCAATAATGTTAAACAATTTATATATATCTCAACTAATACTTATTAAAATGTTGAGATTTAGGTTAAATAACATTAAAAAGACACCGTTTTGATTGTATAATCTGAAAAAGTTATGATCATAATTTATCATTTAAGTAGTAATTTCACAAACTCCAGGTTGTCAATACCATACAATCATCTAGTGGATATATCAAATCTATTAAATATAAATAATATTTAGATGGTCGACGTGGAGGATGATGAACCCCATATACCACCCTAATTAATTTTCAAGCTAATAGGGATTTAATCCCAACATTAATTAGTGATGATCAATGACCAATTTATGATACAGAGAACAAACATTATGTATATTTGTTGGATTGAAGGATCTTATGGTTCTTTATTAAATATCTATTCAAATTCTTAATAATTTTTCACATCATTATTGATTCGGAATGGTCCGACTCATCATGCCAAATAATAAAATCAAATCAAATTTATGGTTTAATATAAGATATACTTCAATTATGCTAATTAACACATACTTTAAAAACTTTAAATTTTTTTTTTTTTTCATATTTAGGAGGAACGAGATACTAACATAAAATTGTTTCTTCTATATCATTTATTCTATATCATTTAATATTGGCTTTGATCTTAATTGATTTGAGCAATGTTGTCTTTTGCAAAAACAGTAAAACAATATTAATTTATAATATTGATTTGCATAAATTGATTCAAATAATTCTGCAATATTCTTCTGAAATATTTAAATATTAGAATCGTGTTTCTTAACAGTTGGTGGAAGGATAATTAATTGAAAAGTGAGTGAGTATTGGATAACATCTTAAAGTTGGGTGAGGAAATAGAAACCTCATAAAAGTTTGGCCACTGAGGGTATGAATAATTATTTAGGGTATTGGTTCTAAATTTTTTTTTTTTATCATTATTGAAATTTTGCCCTTGTTTGATTTTTGATTTTTACTAAAATCAGGTTTCCTCAAATTAATTTTTTCAAACACGTTCTTCCAACAAATTAAATATGTACGTGAACTCTTAACTATTATTATTTTTATTTTCTAAGTACGTACACTTCAAATAAATCATTTTAACAAACACTAGTGGATGCACCGTGCGGCTTGGTGGGTCACGTGACCACCAACTTCCAAAAAATTAAGTTCACGTGACCACCAACTTCCAAAAAATTAAGTTATTATTATTTTTTTAATTCTTTTGTCTCAATTTGCAAAATCATAATGGGATGTCAAATGAAGTTAAAATATTTCATTTCAAAACCATTTCGAAGTGCTCAAAACCTAATTTTTCACGTTGTTGATGACATGCGAAACGGTTAATCATAGAAAATGTTACAGTTTGTCAAAATAGGTTGTTTCAAAGTTGTATTTCGAAAATTTCGATAACATGTTAATTTTAAATTTTTTTGATGATTGTACGTTAACCGAATTCATAAATCATGTACATCATCCTGAAACTCATTTCGAGAATTATATTATAGACATGTCGAATGATCCAAACGAATATAAAAAATAGTTAGATACGCATCAAATGCGTGTCTTAAAAAGAAACGTCTAACTCTTTTTTTCTTTAAGATTTTCAATTATTTTATTAACATTTATTATTTTTGCGTGATAAATTCTCAATATAATTTACATAATTTTATTAGGAAATTTTACAAGGAATATGGCGTACAAAAATTTCAGATCGTTACAAGATTGGATTGCAAATTTTACTCCTTTCAAGTAGTAGTAGTCTAATAATTTTTTAAGGAGTACCTTGATTTTATGTAGAAGCAAGGGCCGAACTATTGATGAACCTCAACAATGTGGTTAGCAAAATGACAAATCACATTTTTACAAATTTGATTGTGCCCTGATAAAAAATGTATGCTACCGCCACTATTTACAAAATCAATTTCACAAAAAACCAAACAAAATCGTTGTTTCCTTTTGTTTCAGTCAAACTACAACGAGGACTGATGAAGTATCTATTTACTACTAATAAAATAAAAAACAAACTCAGAAT
Organism: Fraxinus quadrangulata; assembly: GCA_903798255.1. Taxonomy (NCBI): domain Eukaryota; kingdom Viridiplantae; phylum Streptophyta; class Magnoliopsida; order Lamiales; family Oleaceae; genus Fraxinus; species Fraxinus quadrangulata. The sequence continues at coordinate 45,144 of CAIGRB010064709.1, forward strand.
TGTTTGTACAACCTGCCTGTCTTTCATTCCATTTAACGAAAATACGAATTATTTATGTCAACATATGATGAATCGATCTAGATATTTCAATATCTTAGACTATTCATTACACTTGCAGTATTTCGTAAATGAAACATTGGGATCCGCGTAACCAGAACTGAAGCTGACTATCGGCTCTGGTTCCTAATTGGTTTAATCCAATATTTTTTTAAAAAAAATCGTAAATTGATAATACAAATTATTTTTTAAATATCTAGCAAAAATAAAAGAAATAAGATATGCAACCAAATATATATTTGACTTTCTTAACCCCATGCAAGTATTCCACCACATAATATCCAAACTTTAAAGTAATAGCCTCCAATATCTAGTTCAATTTCGATTCAGAAGATTCAATTGCGATTAAAATGTTCACCATAATATCCTTTCATACTTCGCATTACTATCACCACGCCTTGAAATTTTTTAGATCCCATGGGATGTGTGTGTGAAGAATTACGTAAAAATGTCAAATATGGTTAACAACGTATATATCCAATCCTATAATAACAACAAAATATCCATTCATATGTTTTTCAGTCTTTTCGACCTCTATCCCACAACAGGTCAAAAATAAATTTGATAAAGCTATCTCCCTTGATTTTTCATTATACTTTTACCATTTTTCCACATAATATAAAGAAACATCCCCAGATTGACCTATCAAATAAATGCATCAACACACCAAAAATTACTTTGACACAAGACTTTTAACGTTTACGAAACCCACAAAATGTTAACCTTCAAGTCATGCTTTCACACGATATTGGGCATGTTGGACTGTACAAATGCTAAATAGAATTAAGAAAAGAGGAAGAAAAAAACGAAATTTGTCAATTTTTCAATCTTATACGGTGTAATCTGTATATAAATATGCCTTCAATAATAACCAGATGAACTGAGCATCAAGCGAACGACGCAGTTCGATCATCCTTAACAAAACCACATACTAATTGTCATCCTTAATCAACATTAAACAACTTCAGAAAAGGTGATTCACAGATAATCATAATATGGCAATGGGAAAGAAAATTTACCTCATTTGAAATTTCTTAATAATCCAGCCCACTTTGACTTCACGCACGACCTTAGAGAAACATCACTACTATACAACTACATTGGCATAATTGTCCGCGGCAGCTTTTAAATGTTTTCTTTAATGCCTCCATGTCATTTAGAGTAATTCAAATTGAAAGGAACTCTTTTTTTTTTAGTTGCTTTTTTACCGTATTTTCAGTCCCTACTCTCTTCAAAGGGAAGAAATACAACTTTTCCAACCCATATACGAGTTGGTATTAAGGGTTCCAGCTTATTAAATTATTACACTTTATCATCATGGAACCACCATCTCGTCTCCTTTGGAGATCTTCCATGCCTACAGTTTTTCACATATCGATCATTGTCGGCCGGACGTTGCTGCAGAAAAACAACTCAAAAGCTTAACCTTCTAGGTTCAAAGAAATTGTTGCAAAACTGAACTTTTAGGTTGACTTGTGCGCCAAAAATGATTTTCAAAGTTTTTCGTTTACTAACCAAACTTAATTTTCTATAATAAAAAGAATATCTTACTTTATTTTCCCAAAAAGTAACTTTTAACGGCAAGTGCAAGGATGAAAAGAATGCACTTTATAATGAACAAACCTTGGCAGGCGAGCTCGATAACATGGAGAGAATGCTGATGCAAATTGAACTAACAGTCATAGCTGGGGACCACGAGTCATACAAAATATCTGTAAAGATAAACAATGCCCCTTAAGTTTTGGTAATCAACAAGATTTTAAGAATACCACCTATTACCTAATCTCTTTCTGCAAGTGGAGGGGTAAGATATGAAAATAAACCAAATGGAAAAAAGATATGAGCAAATTAGTCTTTACATGGCTTTTGCTTTTACTTTTGCTTTTGCTTTTAATATTAGAATTTTTAGAGGAAGCTACTTTAATTATTGTTTGGAAACTTATTTAAATTAGCTTCTTATTCAAAGAGTACTTTTATATGAAGTCACATTAAATCAACTTCATTTAAAAGCTATTCTAAGTAGAAGAAACACTTTCATAAAATTAACCAGACGGGTCCAAAAGTTGTTTTTGGGTAAAAGCTGTTTTTAGTTTTTCAAAAATCATGCCAAACGGGCTCTTAGTTGATTTCATACAAGAAAAACAATGGAATAAGCTACTAAAGCCCAATAGGACAAGACGAAAGACAAACCAAAAAATGAATTTATTCTTGTTCTAATATTCCCTTTCCAGATGCTCTCTTTTCTTTTGTAGACATTACCGATGGTATATTTATATTAATATATAATTGACAAACTAAGTGATCTGGAAAGAGAACAAGAATAAACTCATTGCTAAGATATTTCACAGTAAATGAGAATAACCAGAACCAATCATCTTACATTTATTAAAGTTAGAGACCTTGTAGTCAGCCTCAGGCTTCATCTGTCACTAGAACAAATCCTCACTCATGGCACATTTTTATTTTTGATAATAAATGTGATATCAACGAGGCGTAATAATTTAAAAGGCTAATTCCCAACTCGATATAACACTTCTCACGTTTATAAAAGGGTTGAATCAACTACCTGGATTTACCTTTACTACTCTTTTATATGAAGGGGCAGTTCGATATTTAAACCATAAATCACACATCCCCTTCAATCTTCAGCATTTTCATTTACCTTGTTCCATGTCTTTCTGAATTCAAAAATCACTGCAAGTTCTTATGCATAAATTTTTTATTTAAAAGTTGAGGGTAAAACCATTTTGCTGGTCAGAGATTCGAAATCTTCTTAGACAGCCTGGAACTAGAAGCTTAGACTTGAGCGACAACTCATGCACTCCACATTGCTACTAAGGTTCAAGGCACTTGTGTAAAATATGGGATCAACATCACACTATATGTTTGTCAAAGATAACAAAGAAAGTTGAAATCTCACTCTGCAAATCCTTGAACCTGACAACTTCTACCTACAATGTCATGATGCCATATACACCATAATTTTATCACCACCACATCAGAGGAAATGCCAGTTTTCAGGGAATCATTCTCCTATCTAGGTGTCATGCAGTGAGAATGCTTATCTCCTCATTTGGCATGGTAAGCACGCTAACAACTAGGCGTGAGACCTATTTTACCAAAGAGTGCACTAATGATGTGATCATATGCAGGTATTTTCTCTAACATCCTACTCATAGCGTGCGTGTGTGCTAGTTGTTCGAGCATGTCGGCCTCATAATGAGGGGAGGGCGGCCTTGAGGCGTAATACCTCAGGAGCCAAACTTGCGATCTGTGAAAGTTGGTATCAGAGCGGGACCACTCGAGCATGCGGTGTTGTTATGGGACAACGTCGTGTGTTCTTGCGGAGAAAAGATTTTGGATCACAGATCGTGTCGGCAAGCTGGCGGAACACGATGAAAGAAGTTATGGGGAAGACGGATGAAAAGGGTAGCGTTACGCAATTGCCTATGTGTCTTTCATGGAGTTTTGAGGAGCGCACATTGCAGGGCAAAATGACGAAGATTGTGTTTTCTATTCGACATGCATTGAGGCGCTGCGGTTTGAAGGCCGTCCATTCGAGGTACTAATGCTCAGAGGGGCATAGGATGAAGGTTGGTGTCGGAGGCAATAAGTACGTGTTACTGCGAGTTTGTTAATACCAATCCATTTGGGGATGGTGCCGTTATTATTCTTGCAATGAGACGAATGCATGTTGATGCAAAACTCACTTTTCGCTACGAGGACGTAAGCGAATTCGAATGGGGGAGAATGTCATGCAGTAAGAATGCTTATCTCCCCATTCGGCACGACAAACACGCTAACAACTAGGCGTGAGCCCTATTTTACCAAAGAGTGCAGTAATGATGTGATCATATGCAGGTATTCTCCCTAACATCCTCTCATAACGTGCGTGTGTGCCAGCTGTTCGAGCTTGCCGGCCTCCGAATGAGGGGAGGGCGGCCTTGAAGCGTAATACCTCGGGAGCCAAACCTGGGATTCATGAAAGTCTAGGGCTTGACAAAACTCTCGAATCGAATCGGAACCAAACCAAACTGAACCGAATCGAGCGATTTTTCTTAAGTTAAATACTCGAACGAGTATATGAATCTAGNCATCGTTCACCCTAATATAAGGTTTAGCTACATATGATGTAAAAATAAACACAAGAAATTGTCTTTGAATAAATCACCGGATTCTTTGAATAAAGATGTAGAAAATAATTTAGCTCCTATTTGTCTACCATTAATTTAAAACACTGTTTGTTACAGCAAGATTCTCCACCACACATTCACCCAATAAAATATTCTACACACAAATCAATAAAGTTACTTTACATTTCAACCACACATTCTCCAAAAAATACTATTCAAAACTCCATTCTTCTCCTAATAATGGGAGACAAACAAGCTTTTAATCAAATTAACCTAAGTTTAACTCAAATCTCTTACTCTAACGTAGTGTCATTTCTATCGTTCTATTATTATGAACTAGTTATCGTCCTCTTGTGATTTTAACAGTCAAATTTATAAAGAACTCAACAAAGATAGGTACAAAAGATATCACGAGATTTGATTACGTTATTTTATAAGAGTTAAGATCGAATATGTCATAGGCGAATTAATGTAGCGTTGTAATATAAAAAAATTTAATTATTGTACGGAATCCCAGAACCGAATAGAACTTAATCGAATCGAACCGAACAGAACCCGAACGGTTCCATAATTAAATTTAGACACAACGGTTCCATTTACTAAATACCCGAAAATCTCGTACTTTGTTCGATTTTCTTTAGAATTGAACCGGACCATGTCCACCCCTACTCCTACCTACCCCAGACATAAACAAAAACAAAAACAAAAAAACATGTCAAACTTTAAACATGTGTTTCTTCAATTTGGGCCCTAGCAAATGATGTGAACACATAAAGCATATGATTTGGAAACAGAACAACTATAATAACTATCTTAATTGCCCAACTTTTAAAAAATTAAAATTAAAACTAGCTAACAAAAAATACAAAGCCTTCCCCCGTAAATGTTTCTTTTTTCTTTTATTTTCTTTTTTATCTTCTTGTCTTTCCTTCTACTGACAGAGCACTGTAAGTAGGAAAAGAACAGGAGAAACTAGTAAATGTGATGCACAGAAAGCCTTCAGAATATAACCAATGTTGGGCCCCAAACTTGGAGTATCAGATAAGATGCTTATCAGGAAAAAGCAACAACAGGTAACTTACACGTTGTGCATAAGTCATAACAGTTCCAATGTGAAAGTTGAAGTTTGTATTGATGCAAGTTACATATCTTAAATATGAATAACAATTAAATTTGCAATTTGCATGAACCCTTTGACATGATGCTTGATATACAATGACTAGAGGAATAAACAGGGCCACACAACTTGATAATGTTGGCTACTTATAAGCAGGCCATCGGGCCAACTGCTGCGATCCTTTTTCTTTTTTCTCCTAAAAATGCCCAACCCTGTGTTTCAGTTTCTGTCAATCTCACTCTCTCCAAACTCTCATAATCTCTCATTCTCACTCTATACATTTTATAACATTATGCATTCAATTATTCTTTTCTGTATAAGTTCATTCATTAGGCATTATTTAGCCCCTATTTGGTTTAGCTAAAAATTAGATTTGTAGTAGATGTTGATAAAAGTTGAAATATATTATTGAAAAGTAAATAAAAGTTGTGGATCCAATGAAATGTGCGGCTGGTAATTAGTTTTAGGGAAAAATGAATTTACTAAATGGGGACCAAACGGGAGCTTAGTTTATTATATTCTTCATTCTTAGTTTGTCAAACTTTCTATCCTGAACTCATTTTTGTTATTCACAAAATAGATCCACATTTTCAAAATTCAAGCCTTATGCATTTTTGGACACCGATTCACAAATTTCATTTGTAGATGATATCAAGATAATTGTACCCTCGACATAAACTTAATTATGATGTTCCAACTCGGAGTTCTACACTCCAATATATCGGAGATGTTTTAGATGTTTGAAAAGAACTCGAGGTACATCCAAGAGTCGCATGGATGGTGGTTAATGCTAATTTAAACAAATGTAATAAAATCTTAGGCAATGCATTAATGTTCCAAAAAATAAAAGTGAATACTGAAGAAATGTGGTGTTATTGGGCATTTATAATGCCACAATGATAAATATTACATGGGCACAATGGTAAGGAGGCCACACGAGCTCAATCTAACAAAATTTTCTTATGCATTGGCAAAGTTGAGAGAAAGTTTAGACGTTAAGGTGCTACTTGGTTGTGAAAAAATGATCATTCAAGTATGTTGTAGTCTAATTATTTGGAGGATTTTAAAGAAATAAATGAAAACCTCAAATTAAAATTAGGTAATTTTAATTGTAATATTTCTTTTACTTTGATCTATCGCTCGTAATCTATTAACACTTCTGGTCTGAAAAGTAATATCAAAGACTATTTTGTTGCAAAGAACATGGTGCTGAAGAATGAAGGACAATCCTGGCACCAAGGTATTTTGGAGTGCCTTGTATGATCGAAAGATTGGGAAAGCAAAGCGTTGTGAATACAAAATTAGACAGTTGAACAGTTGAAGCCAAAAAGAACAACTTCAACAATCTCAAACTACAAGCCGGTGAATAATTAATAAAATCACATAATCTGTACAATTTATAATTTCTATAATTGATGCTGAGATTGATACTACCTAGTTGAGATGTATTTACATTATAATGATATATGATACACCTTGCAGTCAGTGTAGATTGGAATAAAATTGTACTTTGCACATTGCAAAAATTTCATAATAATCAATAAAATAAGGGTTCTAATTTATTTTTTTAATATTTATCTGTCATTCTATTGCACTTCCTTATGAGAATTAAAATTAAAAAAAGGCAGGCCCGATACGACAGCGGAAATAAGGGATTACCAACAATTACTAGTATCATTTAGTTATATCACAAACAGAAGAAACGATCCCCATCCTTTCCTTTTACCTAGTGATGAAACACAGCTCCCTTCATTGCATAAAAAATATGAAGACTACAGACATGGGTGCACAAAATTGCAGTATTAGATATTAGTACTACAGAAGCCGTAACACAGATGCTTCTCCATTCAGTCGGTAAAGACTATTAGCTAACTCTAAGTGTCTAGTGCCTCAAGAAAATGGAGGCATCTTATGCAACACATTCGCGCCCTCTTTCTACCTAGACAGAACATACACAGAGCCATAGTAGGTGCCAACTCAGATGTATTTTCAAATTTGAACTGTTCTTTCTACCTTCACCGACTCGACCAACTTCTATGAAATAAAGGACCCGATGGAAACATTTTGTTTTATATTTTATACGCCAGGATATTAATTTTACAGGTAGTAACTCAAAAACCTATTTAACATGTCCGTGCATATTAACCAAGAAGGCGGCAAATACAAAAATAAACACTTACTGTACCAATTATAAACCAATAGGGAAAGGCATAAATTAAAACAACTAACAATCATATGCTATAAAATTCCATATCAGAAAAATGGTGAATAAAATTCAAAGGGCATAGAGAAACAGACCTAGACATATATGCCCATTGCTATAAATGTGAGGATGAAGTGGGGCTGGAGGTATAAATATAACCTGCCCAAGAAAAAACAAAAAGTCAATCAAATTAAAATGAACCAAATCCCTATCACCAATGAAGAAAAATTAAAAACCACTTCAAACCCTAGAAAACTCGGCCAAAGTAAAATTTCCCTTTGTGTACTTCTCCATCAAAACTACACATGGAAAATAACAAATCAAATCATTTCATTATTTCACCTGAGGCGCTTCCATCGGGTAATGCTCCGGAAAATCAACCTGTAGCTGGTACGTTTCACCTGAATACAGCGTCCCCGGTGCACCGTTGACTTCAATTACCCATCTAACACCACCAAAATGAAATCCATTATTACACCAAATTTTCAAATTTTCAATCAATTAAATAAAATTAATCACTAAATCCACGACAATTAAAAAAAAAACCTCTGGAGGTTATCCGTTACTTTATGCTTGAAACCCGATGGCGGATTCACCTGCCATTCAGTGAGCTCTTTCTGTAGTCGATTGCATGCAATCTTGCTCAAAGCCTAATAAATCACTCGATCAATTTTCACATAAAATAAAAGTTATTCACAGGGCTATACAACATCTACAGCCACATCCACTGCTACACCTATACTACAACGGATAGATACAAGAAACACTGATGAATTGGGATAGAAAAAAAGGTACCTTGCGTGAAGCAGCAGAGGTGGAGGTCATGGCGAACAAACAATTCTAACAATTCTAGAGAGAGAGGGGCCAAATTAATTAATGGAATCTGATTGGATTAATATGGTATGGAGGGTAAAAAGAGGAGGTCCCGAAGAATTATATTCGGGTATTATATTTGGTCAGTAGAAGAGAGAAATAAACGGTCAATGACGTGCTTGAAAATCGACTCGATTAACCTTTTCAATTTTCATATCTTCTGATTCTAATTTCTAATCTGTGAGTCACTGGCTCACGTGAATTATCTTGTTATCTTTTCTGATTTTTGTTGAATATCCACTTCAAGTCAAGACACTCGTCCATTAAATTGAGATTTTGGACGAAAATAAATTTTGGAATGATAATTTTTTTGAGAACATGTAGTTAAAAAATAAAAAAAATATTTGAATTTAAGTTTTAACATTATTTTATGAAAAATGTATGATTGAAAATAATTTTTTTGAAAAAATGGAGATCAAACAGATACTAAAGGTGAAAGTTAACGTGTTAATTCTTTTAGCGAGAAACTGGGAAGCTTGTCCAATGATTTTGAGTTCGCCTTATTTCTTTTGTCCAAGTAACTACATAATAGCTGCTATTGATATACACGGTTGTTGGCCGAAAGAGTAGCAATCGACTTGTACTTATGTATGAGGAAAATTATGCCTATGTTTGGTCCGGAATAAAATCTTATTTTAATTCAAGTCAAAATCAAACAATTAATATTAACTACATTTTTCATGAATTTCATAACTTTTTAACCACACATTTTCAAAAACTCTATCACTATCTACTAAAAATCTAATTTTAATCCCCACCTCTAAGTTGTCATGATGAAAAAGCACATAGTAGTCGCGGGTCGTGTAGTTAAAATGCCCTTGTTTAGTTTTGATTAGAAAAAAAAAAAAGTAGACTTTTTTTGTAGATTTTGTCATTTTGATAAAAATTGATGAAATTTATAGTTAAAAAGTTACGAATTTCATTAAATTGATGGTTGAACATGAATTTAAAAAAAAAATAGAGGCAAAACAGGGGTAATATTTGACTTTAATCATTAAACTATAAAGAAATTATAATATTTCACAAACATCCGCTTTGAATAAAATCATAAGTGTGTCCAAATTATAATTGACAATTTCTAAATTTGTAATTGACCATTTCCTTAGTTAAAGTTATGTCCTAATTGAATTGTATAAAGAGTTTATCAAGTTGTAATCAAAATCAAAATAGGAGGTATTAAATCCTAATTATAGCAAAAGAGTTGAAATTGATAGTACAGATCTCAATGGAGTCCAAGATATCCAAGAAGATCACATATGATCATTGGAATGCAATTAGAAGTCTAAAGAGTGTGAAAAAGACACACAAGTTATACTCCAAATTCTTAGTCGTAAATTGCAACGCATTTTCACATAGAAAACATTGAAATTTGGACAAGGTTTTGAATCACCTTAATCAGATATCAAGAGAGAAGGTTATGATGAAAATATTGACGATTATTCAGCTGACGCTAGCCTATCGATCGAGCGACTTGATTATCCGAGAAATAGTAATATTTGATTTTCAAGCTAATTTTGAGTTCCTTTTTATCTCAAACACTACTCATCAAAAATATACCCCTTTGGGAAGTCAAAAGTGTGTTGAATTAGATTTATTCCATAGAGAACAATTCTTTAATGATCCAAAACATTCATTAATTCCAAAATTCAACCACCACATATTATGTGATCCATAAATTTTCCCAAAACGTATTTTATTGATCAAACCATATTATTTCATAAAACCACGAGATCAAAACACACACGATCTTTTGATCAAACGCCATATTACCTAATCTATCGGAGATAAATCGATACCAAGAATCGAGAGCTATTGCAGAAGTACAAATTCAGGAGGACTAAGGTGTGGTACTAGAAGTCGGGATCTGGCGTCAGAAACACGCAGTCCAGGAGAGTTAAAGTATAAACCAGGAGTCGAGATTTGTTTAGAAGAAGCACACCCCCAGTAGGATCAAGGGAGACTACAGGAATTGAGATCAGAAGTTCTACGATGTAGACGGGTCTGGACCGTACGGTAAGTTTTCTTAGATTTATAGTGGCTTGCTAATTGTTAAAGTGCTCGAGGTTTTTACACAATTGGGGTTTCTCCGAGATCATCTTCGACATTCTTTATTACTTTAATTATTGATTGTGTTGTTCAAACTTAGGACAAATTGACTTGTTTAATCTAACCATCGAGAAATAATTAAAAAGTGTCTTGTTACTTTTAATTGTGTAATTCACACGTTGGGTCTAAATATTCAGTAAATTTAAAACTTTCAAGTAGTATCAGAGTTTAATTGCGATCCTTGACCCAAAAATTGTCTGTATGAGTCAATCACATTTTGATGTAGGATCTAAGGATGATATGGATATTAATGAGACTTATGACCAACTGTATAAAGAGAGTCTCAAGATATATAAGTTCAATATATCAGTTTTTAAGAAATTGAATAAGTTTAAATAAGAAAAAGAGAGCCTTATAATTAAACTTGAAGAGTCTACCAAATGATTGAATGAATTAAAGGTTGAGAAAGGGTCATTAGATGGTTATGTTAAATCTCTTATTAGTGATTTAGAAAAATCAAATACCCAACTCCAATTTTTTTCTAGTAGAACTAAAAAAATTGATAACACGATATGTTTGAATAAAACAATTGGGGATAGAAGCAGTATGAGCTTTAATGAAACAAATTCTCATAATGTTTTTTCTTCAAAAAATAAGTTGGTACTTGCCAAGTTCAAAAATTTAGACCTAGAGTTACTTCTAGGTTTATCCTCACATGTCACCATTGTGGTAAGGTTGGACATATAAGCCCTAAGCGTCGCGAACTCTTGAATAGGAACAAGACCAAGAATGTAGGTATTCGAGGACCGAAATCATCTGTACAAAATAGATTTCCTCCATCACATGTCATATGAAACCTGGAGTTGTTCCTACATTTGCCCCCAACATGTCATAATTGCGGTGTTTTAGATCACATTAGACCTATTTGTCGTAAGTCCTTGGTTAGGTACAACAATCAAGATCTAACTACTCATGTTAGTTTCCGACTAACTAAGTGAGTCACTTAACGAAATTGATGACTCAATTGGCGCAGAATATATTTTTTTTATAAGAAGATTTGAGTCAAGAAGAGTGGTCTCACAAATCTAAGTGATGTTGATAATTGCGATATTTCTCATGTTGCTCTTCAAGGTAAGAGCACTTTTGTGCCTCATTGAGTAGGTACTTATGTGCATGTATCTGCATTATTTATGATATTTATATATTTATGCATGCACATCCATTCATTGTATCTTAGAATTTTTTTTTCCTTTATTATAAAAAGATGAAAAAGAAATTTTTTTTGCTAATTAATATTTTTGAACATGTTATTTTGTGATAAAGTACTAGTAAAGTTCATATATACTAAATTAAATTTTCATTAATTTGTTTAGAACTTGTTTTGAGTACTTGGTATAGGTTATTACATGTATCTTATGTATTGTATACATTAGACTATTGTGAATGAGTTTTGACCGCATGTTTGAGTTTAAGATGATGTTCATCTGTGTGGTGAATTGACTTTAAATATGAAATGACATTTAAACTAGTTGACTTAAATTCTTATATATTACCCTTAGAACAAAGGTCACTATTGAGTTTTAAAGAAGAATTTTTGAATTACATAAAATGTTGTGAGATAATCTTATATTTTTTTTCGTAACCTATATGACTTGAGTGATTAAACACGCAGGATACTTTAATGCAATTAATTATGAGCTCTTTAATTTATAAAGTCCTAATAACATTGGATTTGATTTCATACTTTGAAAAATATATTCATTTCACCAGTGATTCTTTGCACTTCATTTCTCATTGATTTAAGGTTTTGAGACTTGCTTACATCACTTTAATGACATTTTTCACACATAAATGTCTTATACAATTTACACCATCTAGATTTAAAATAAATTATGTGGAAAAAATTTACTTGTTTATGAACTGTGCATGTATACGTAAGCAAATTCTGTTCATAATGATAAAGTTCAAAATCTATGAAAAGTTCAAAAAAAAAAAAAAAAATAGTTGGTCTCCAAATTAGAAAGTTTTTATTCTCCATTCACATGTTTTTGCATAATTTTTGCATCATTATACATTTGTATATTTTTGTACTCATTCATCTCTGTATTTGACATGATTATTACTTGTCTTTTCTTTGTTATCCGTGACAAAAATTGGGAGAAATGTGTATTTATTTCAAGTAGTTGATTATATGAGTTATGGGAGAATTTTAAATTTTTTATTGAAAGTTGAATTAGGGGAAGTCATTTGGTAGATTTGCTGGAATTTTATTATTGATATAGTCTTGTATTTTGTCTATATTGATATAAAATTTTATGGTTTATTTTTAAATTCACAATTCACATGATATTGCATGTTTTGGTGTTACGCGTGTTTTATTATGTGTTTGATTTAATTTAATTATATGATTTTGGTTTTGATAATTTCCTCTTACTTTTGACGTGGTATTGTGATTTCCATGTGCTTCAGGAAATAGGTTGACAAAGTATCGAATTTTTTTTTTTTAGAAGTTTATTTTTGGGTAGTTTTGGACTTACTAACTTTGAAGGAAATATGATTTTACCACGGAATGCCAAAGGGAGAGATTGTTAAGTCCAATTTATAATTGACAATTTCTAAATTTGTAATTGACAATTTAGTCAAAATCGTGTCCTGATTGCATTGTACTAGGAGTTTATCAAAGTTAAAATATGAGGTATTGAGTCATAATTATAGCAAAAGAGTTGAAATTGATAGTACAGATCTTAAAGGAGTCTAAGATATCCAAGAATATTACACATCATCGCTGTAATGCATTTAGAAGTCTAAAAAGTATGAAAGAGCCACAAAAGTTATGCTCCAAATTCTCAATCGCAATTTACAACGTATTTTTTAATAGAAAATATTGGAATTTGGACAATACTATTCTAGAAGAATTGTAGCCATTTGAATTAGATTTTTCAACGCATTTTGAATCACCTCAATCGGATATCGAGAGAGAAAATTATAACGAAAATACTGACGACTGCTCAACTGACGCTCGCCTATCGCCACCTAGCACTCAAGTGATGTGGTTATCCAATAAACAGTAATATTCGATTTTCAAGTTTATTTTGAGTTCCTTTTCATCCTAAACACTACCCATAATAAATATACACCCTATAAGACGTCAAAAGTGTGTTGAATTACATTTATTCCATAGAGATCAATTCTTTAATGATCCAAAATATTCACCGATTCCAAGATTCAACCACCATATATTACTTGATCCATAAATTCTTTCAAAATATATTTTGTTGATCAAACCATATTGTTCATATAAAATTACAAGATCAAAACACATAATATCTTTTAATCAAACACCATATCACCTAATTCACTAGAGATAAATCGATATCAAGGATCGGGAGCTGTTTTAGAAGCACAAATTCAGGAGCGCTAAGGTGAGGTACTGGAGTCGGGATCTAACGTTAAGAGCACGGACTCCAAGAGGGTTAGGGTATGAACCAAGAGTTGGAATTTGTTTTGAAAGAGCACACCTCGAGCAGGATCAAGAGAGATTGTAAGAATTGATGTTAGAAGTTCTATGGATAGACGGGTCTGTACTGTACTATAAATTTGTTTTGATTTATAGAGGATTACTAACTGGCAAAGTGCCTGAAATTTTTACAGAATTGGGGTTTCTTCGTGATTATTTTTGATGTTCTTTACTGTTTTAATTATTGACTTTTGTATTCAAACTTATGACAAATTGACTTGTTTGATCTAACCATCTGGAAACAATTAAAAAGTGACTTGTTGATTTTAATTGTGTAATTTTGTATGCTGGGTCTAAATATTCAACAAATTTAAAACTTTCGGTAAGTTTTCTTAAATAGAATTTGGAAGAGGAATATTATTGTGTTGAGTAGAAGTTTTGTCTTAAACTGTTCATAATTATTAGGTAATGGCATTTTACATATTTATAGATATAGGGAATTTATGTTGAGATTTATGGTTAGTATTGAGCTTAGTACACTCTAATGTCTTGTTATAGTTATTGTTGTGTACAATCTATGTACGGTTCGACTTCGTTTAATCCCGGGATTGAGAATCTCCTATTTAACATCTGAACCTCCTCGGGATTCCTCATTTACTATTCGACTTCAAGCTCGATGTGCTTAGCACGAGCTACAATCACTTTGCTTGACATAGTAGGATTTCACCCTAGAGTCTTATCCAAATACAATGACTCAACAATTCCAAATAGCTTACAACTCTTACTCACTTTGGAATACTCAATTCTTTTATATCTCTTAAACAGATAAGATTTCAAGTATCATAATCATATAAAAAATGTGCTACTTACCTCTATAAATACAAACTCTAATTCATTATTCAGGTATATTTTTTATAGCCTTACACTTATATTTCTTCGTTAACTTAAGCATCAGAGGAACAATGAGGACATACTTCGATGCCTTTATTTCATGTATAAAAGATTTTATACGTGATCATCCTCAATCGTCAAGCTTGAGAATCAATAGATGACAATCTTTGGTAATATCATTGGTGCCATTCGTGAGAATCGATTACGGTCAACCACAAAGAAAACGTGGAGAAAAAGTCAACCAAAATTTCCAGAATAAAGGAAGAAGACTGCTGGAAAATTGTGAACCTGAATCTCAAGATTTAAAGAGCAACTTTCTATAAGGAAGAGAAACAATCGGTTGGAGCAAATTTTTATGCTTAAAACAACTTTTCATACTTAAACGGGAAGGAAAAAGCCAACTGCAAAAAGAAGAAAGAATGAAGAAACCGGTCACATGAATGGTTACCCGAAGCTAGAATATTTTGGCCACTCAAGAGGATTTTCTAGATGGTTTTATACTATTTAGATCCAAAAGAAACCAACAACAAATAGTAGCAATTGGAAGAAAGTTTAGGGAAAATTTCAGTCTTTGATGGTTTTCTTTTTCAAATTCAATCCATGGAATGGAGATGAGCAAATTAAATTTTTTTTTCTAAAGGCATCATGGTCACGGATTGAAGAAGCCACTGTTGTTCTAGCACTTCACAAAAATTATCCCCAACTGTAGCAAAGGAAAACTATTGCAAAAGGAAATATGCTTGATCGACTGAAGAAATCCACTCCAAAATTTCATTCCAACTACATCTTCATTTTGATACATTAAAATGGATCATATTGCTAACCCAGCTACTACCGTGGTGGTAACTTGCATATTGCATCCTTCGGCAATCACGTGCCGATTTCGATAAAGTCTCCAACCCCTGGTTTCTTTGCCAATGACTATGAGTCAACATCCATCTGCTACTTTGCTGTCAGCCAGGGTATTCACTAAGGGTGCACACCCTCATTTGTTGGGCCAAATGTTATATAAAATTGGCCCACTAGTTTACTTTCTTGGGTCATTCCTGTATATAAAAAGTTCTTGCCACTTGGTTTCTTTAATGGGCTGCCACTTATTATGAAAAAGTTGGGCTGCAGAAATTAATTTATATTTATTTGGGCCTCATAACTCTTTAGCTTGTCTAAGCTTATAAATTTGATTGGGATGGCTGAAGTTATTCACATCCTATATTTATCTTCCATGACATAGTTAGCTGTTACTTGAATTTGACTGGGCCTGAAATTCGTTATCTTCACACGAAATTAGATTTGGGAGTGATTTTCTTTAAGCCTCGCACTTCTTTTTGGCTTTACTTCCGGCTTATGCAAAATGGTGCTGGGGATTTATTTTCCCTATATCTCTGACTAAATAGTCTAGCTACTACAAATATCTTGCACTTGTTATTTTTGATGAATCATTGCAAATTGCATCTCTCTTCTACAATGGTATTCTATTTGGACAAAAAGAACTCATGATTGGTGAAGTTACTCCAAAAATGGTTTCTAGTGGCCTATGCGAAAAATATTTACATGTCATGAAATAGTGTTGGAGATTGAACATTTGTAGAATTCTAAAAGGGGATGATGATGGAGCTCAATTTAATTTTTGTAAATGAGTTGCCATCCTATCTTTGTTCCACATATCTTGAAAATGGTCGTTGCCACGCACCATGTATTTGGCAAAAATTCATTGCCCCGATCTCTCTTGAAAATGGTTGTTTCCACGCTCGTGATTTTCTCATTATTGAAGGTGACCCACAACTCATGGACTTAATATTAGAAGCTCAAAGTCTTGTCATGTGCAAGCATTTTACAATCTTGTCCCATGCAAAAAGCTAATTTACAACCTCAACTCAAAGCTTTGCTCCGCGCAAGTACCATAACCCTTGCCTCACAGAAGCACCTCTAAGTTTTGTCATGTGTAAGCACCCTTGCAAATACTTCATACATTCAAGCAAAATTAGTCCTAAAAATCATCAAGTAAAATGATCGACCTTCTATACCCTAGGCTTGCTTTCCTAGATCTATGTGCTCGGGAGCTTATCAACACACCCTTCACTTGACCTCAAGCAGTCAACATTCAACCCGAGCAATCTGCATCTCATTTTTGAATCTCGAGCATTATAAGTAACATCCTCGAGTCTCGAACATGGACGCACGGGGCCAATGATATGTACAATTTATGTATGATTCGAGCTCGTTTAATCCCGAGATTGAGAACCTCCTATTTACTATTCTAAACATCCTTGGTATTCCTAATTTACTATTCAACTTTAAGCTCGGTGTGCTTCCCTAGCACGAGCTACAATCACTTTGCTTGACATAGTAGGATTTCATCCTAGAGTCCTATCCTTATCCAAATACAATGACAAAACAATCTCAACTAGCTTACAACTCCTCCTCTAATTGAAATACTGAAGTCTTTTATTTCTCTTAAACAGATAAAGCTTCAAATAACCTAATCCTATTAAGAGTGTGCCACTTACCCCTATAAATACATGCTCTGATTCATTATTCAAGTATATCTTTACATTCTATTTATAGTCTTACGCTTATATTTTTCCCTTTTCACTAATTTAAGTATCGAATGGACGACGAGGACACACCTTGATACATTTATTTCAAGTACTAGATATTTTGATCGTGATCATCCTCAATCCTCAAACTCGAAAATCAACAGGTATGATTTTTGGTAACATCATTGGCGCCGTCTGTGGGAAACAGTACGTTAACCATGTCATTAGAAATTATAATTTTTTGGGGTAGTTTGTTCTACCAAAAGATAAAAAAGTTAGCAGCAAAAAAAATAAAATAAAAGGTGAAGATATACAACAAGTTTTGTTTGTTCATATATTTACGAAGTTATATATCACAATCTAGGCCATTCCTTCCACGCCTAAAAGCAGTTCGGGCATCTTGCTGCACTTTGGTAGTGTGCCTTTGACTATTTTACTCTGTGATTTATTTATTCATTAATTTGATAATATAATTTTCTTAATTAAGTGAGAATGAAAATTTGTTTATGATATTTTTCATATAGATATCTTTGAGTTCATGATATGGTATGAAATTGTATTGGAGATGAAACGTCTGCATATAATTGTAAAAAGGAATGATAATTGAGCTTGATTTAATTGCTGAAAATAAATTATCATCATATATTGAAAATGACTAGTGCTCCGCACCATGAATTTAACAGAATGCACATATTTGATTTCTCTTGTTCAAATGCACCATTGATTATCCCAATTGTTCAAGGCCCGCGGGCTCGTAAGTACTCACATGTCTGGGCTAGTTCATGATGTTCTTATTATTGAAGGCTCAAAGGCTAGCCTTAGCTCGTGGCTTCTTATTATTGAAGGCGAGCCTTAATTCGTCGTTTTCTTATTGAAGGCAAGCATTGGCTTATGGTTTTCTCATTAATGAAGGCAGAGCCCTTGCTTGTTGTTTTCTTATTGGAGGCTAGTTTTAGCTCGTGAATTTTTTATTATCAGAAGCCAAAGCCTTATCCACGAGCAAGCACTTCAAAGCCTTGCCCCATATAAGCACTCAAAGCATTGCCTCCGAGCAAGCACCTCAAAGCCTTGTCCATGTGCAAACACTCAAAGTCTTGCCCCGTGCAAGCGCTTAAAGCCTTGCCTTGCCTACGTGCAAACACTCAAAGTCTTGCACACGAGCAAGCACCTCAAAATCTTACCTCGTGCAAACACTTAAAGCCTTGCCCCTGAGCACCTCAAAGTCTTTCCTTGTGCAAGCACTCAAAGCCTTGCCCACGAGCAAGCGCTTCAAAGCATTGCCCCATGCAAGCATCATTGTAAACACTTCGTACACTCGAGCAAAAATTAGTCCTAAAAATTGTCAAGTAAAATGATCGCTCTTACAAGCCCGAAGCTTTCTTTTCAAGATCTATAAACTCGGGGGCGTATGAACACATCATTTACTTGACCTCAAGAAATCAACACGACCCGAGCAATCTACATATCATCTTCGAGCCTCGAGCATTCCGAGTAACATCCTCGAGTCCCGAACATGGATGCACGGGGGCCAATGATATGTCATTTTTTTATTAACCCCGAACAACAATGTCCGAGGTTGTTTCCAGTCATCTTGGAAGTTTATCCTAAGTGTCCTTGTTGGGCTTAATTGCTGCACGTGACGATTCCACGTTACCTTGGTCTCCTTACTCTAGTAGGACTCTAATTTCGTCTTTAAACTTATCCAACTCTGATAAGATTGAATTTTAATTAGCTTACAACTCCTACTCATATTGAAATACTCAAGTCCTTTACATCTTTTAAATAGATAAAGTTTCTAATATCCCAATAATATCAAGAGAGTGCTACTTACCTCTCTCTCTCTCTCTCTCTCTCTNTCTGTGAATAAAATGACT
The DNA here is from genome assembly GCA_903798255.1 of Fraxinus quadrangulata. Lineage (NCBI taxonomy): Eukaryota > Viridiplantae > Streptophyta > Magnoliopsida > Lamiales > Oleaceae > Fraxinus > Fraxinus quadrangulata. The sequence goes on from CAIGRB010064709.1 coordinate 64,332, forward strand.
GAAATTGATATATTGTAAAAGTTTAAGGAGTAAAGTGCAATTAGTCAAAAGGTAGGTGTTTGAGTCTCGGGTTTCGAGAATGAGAAAAGAAGGAAAACGACTCGGATATGAGAGCAAGTCCACTAATACTGAGACTTTTAGGGATGACGAAATTGCTTATTTCATTTAAAAATTTCAGGAGGTGATGAGGAATAGGAGAAAGTCTCAGGAGCGAAATAGTGAGGTCCCTAATAAACTCTCGAGAGGTAGACGTGAGAAAAACACCTCCACGACTCCTGGTTTAAAATCTCAATCTATCCAATGCCGTGAGCGCAAGGGATATGGTCACATTAGGAGTGAATATCCAAATTTGAAGAGAAATTCGGGTAAAAAACGTCGTAAGGTTTTAGCTGTGACCACAAATGATGAGGAGTCAGATTCTAGTTCTCATAATGAGACATCTAATGGTGAGGATGATAAAAAATTCATGGCCTTCACATCGATTACTACAATCGAATCTGACCATGAGGTTGAGAAGGTTGAAATGGAAGATGAGCGTGAACAGTCTGAAGAAGAGTTTGATGATGAGATCGACATTCTCGTGAATTATTTAAGGAGTGTCTTAAAATAAAAAAGGTTAATATAGCTGTGCTAAAAGGTAAATGAGCTTGAGAGAGAGAGAGAGAGAGAGAGAGAGAGAGAGAGAGGAGAAACTTTGTTTTCTTGCTTCATTAACTTTGTTTTCTTGCTTCATTAATCTGTCAAGTCCAATATTAGGTTTTTGATTTAATTGAAAAAGTGCTCATATAGTGTAGTTTATATCGTAAAGAATGTCATGGAAGACTTGAACGTTAGGATCACCAAGTTAGTGAATTAAAAAGTTGGAGGTTTTTGATTCAGATCCAATCAAGAAATCGAATATCGAATTAAGTAAATTTTAAATCCCTGTTTTTTATTATAACATACACATGAATATCTAACAAAGATTTTGAGTGATTGAATATATATATATATGTATGTATGTATTTCTAGTTAATTCTGGTTCCTAATGTTCACAATTGGTATTAAAGCCATATTAGATTGTTCACTTGCTTGCTATACTTTCTGAATCTTTGACTGCATATTCTAATCGAACAATGATTATGATTAATTGTTTTTATATAGTGATTGAAAGATTGAAATTATTCTAAATTGTGTTCCTATTATTTTTAGACATTGGTATTGATTGTTATCGATCATTTCAAGTTGTAACAAAATATGTGAATTACAATTTGATCATCTTGATCTAATTTTATATTTCAATTAGATGCAAAATTGGGACTTAGGATTCTTTCATTGTAATTTTTCAATTCTTCCAATTTTGTAAGTATCTTGTATAAAGATTGGGAAATTGGAGATCAGACTTGACAAAGATTAAAAATAAAAAATAAAAATAGTCACGATCTATGCGACAGCCATGTAAATATATCTTGATATTCAAAATGGGTGTCACTCCCTTCGCGAAGACTAGTAGGTCTATCGATCAGTCATGTGGACGTGGGTTATACGGATCCGACCCGAATCCATACATTGGGTTAGTGCACGAATTCGGGAGGATCCGATGGGTTGGGTCAAAAAATTTTATTTATTTATTTTAAGAATAATGGATGTTTGGTTGTCAGGATAATGATTGTTTAGATAGTGGATGTTTGGTTGCGTGAATTGTTGTTGTTGAAGTCCTTGGATGATTTGAGCTGAAGATTTAAGGGGGGAAAAAAATAATAATCACTATACTTTAAAAAATACGCTGTCAAAATTATCGAACTTATAAAAAAAATTCAAATATCAGGTTATAAATTATATTTATATAACCTTAAAATATCCATACACTTCCTTTTCAGCCTCCAATTTTAGTTGTGGCTGCTCAAGATCATCTTTTTTTAAAAAAAAATTATTATCCCTGGCGACGAGGTTGAAGAAAGATAATCTCCGATAGTTGCACTTTCTGGCAAAAAATTCTAGAATTAGGGCCACCATCCACACAACCTTGCCATTGAACTAGCTGAAAGTGGAAACGTGAATGGAGCTGGAAGTGGAAATGTGGATGGATTAGTCTATTTAGTTAGTCAGTTTGTTTGTTCCTTTAACAAACCTATGACGTGTTGATGTTTAGCTTAATGGGTGGTTGTTTTTCTAATTGTTAGCTTAGTTTTCTATTCTTCTTAGCAGTCTGTAAGACTATTATATATAGTCGGAGTTATCATCAACAAAGGCAGTGAGTTAAAAGTTCATATCTTCCATCTCATTCTTCTCTTCTTCCTTTGTCAAATGCAAACATATCATTGGTATTAGAGTGCGATACTCGCGGAAAAACAAATGTGGAATTTCATTATGAGGTCAACAAAATCTTAGCACAACATGAGTCGAGCTTCGATCAAGTTAACGCTACCCTACAAATAGTGTTAATCAAACTTCAAGAATCCTTATATTTTCACCAAATAGTGTTAATCAAACTTCGATCAAGTTAATGCAGCCCTAAAAATAGTGTGAAGCTTCGATCAAGTTAACGCTTCCCTACAAATAGTGTTAATCAAACTTCGAGAATCCTTATATTTTCACCCACTAGTGTTAATCAAACTTCGATCAAGTTAACGCAGCCCTAAAAATAGTGTGAATCAAGCTTCGATCAAGTTAATGCTGCCCTACGAGCCTTCCGGAGTCCGTACACTAGCCACCCTAAAATAAAACCATTTGCCCCGGGAGAATCCTCACATTTTCACCAAATGAAGCTCATTCGAACACGAACAATGACCACCATCACCAACACCTCAAACTTTCCTTCCTAGAGTTCAACGGGGAGGACCAATCTGGTTGGGTCTACAAAGCAGAACAATATTTTGATTTCCAAAATATTGCATCTGACCAACAAATTCAACTAGCACCCTTCCATCTAGAGGGCATCATCCTGTAGTGGCACCGCTAGTTGATGAAATTTCGCGGACCTCTTACATGGAATGAGTTCACCAAGGTTGTCCTTCTTCGTTTTGGTCCAACTGATTATGAAGACCCATTAGAAGCTCTAACTCGACTTAGACAGACCTAAAATGTAGCAGCTTACCAGGAAGCTTTCGAAAAGCTTTCCCACCGTGACCGTGTTGATGGCTTGCCTGAAAGTTTTCTCATTGGTTGTTTTATTGCAGGACCTCGAGATTGCATTTGCCTCGATGTAAAAATAAAACTTAGCACTTTGACGGATGCGATAGGATTTTCTCGACAGATTGAGGAAAGAAATCAGTTACAAACGAGACCAATCCAAACATTTCGTTGTCAACCAGCTTTAGAGCCACCAAAGGTAAACCCCATCCCGACATCTAGTGTACTAGGCCCTCCTCGAACCATCGTGGAAATCCAAGTTCAAGTACTTTTCCAACCACATTTCGACAAATCACCAATCAAGAGGTGCAAAAAGGTCGAGAAAAAGGTTTGTGTTACTATTGCAATGAGAAGTTTGTTCTGGCCATCAATGTGAAGGTCTGTTAGCATTGTTGCATATTTATATAATTCTCTAGACTAACTTGGAAAACAAGAAAAGTTTATGAGTTAAAGAATTATATAGAATTCACTAGATATTCTTGAGAAGCAAGCAAAATTAAAATATAAAATAATGAAAATATCATAAAATTCTAGAATTCCTTAAGAACCAAGTAAAATAAAATAATGAAAAATAAGAATTTTCTAGAGGCAAGCCACCAACTTTTATGTGTCATAAATAGGGGTTGCCATTTCAATTGTTTTGTGGAGAAGTCTAAAAGTATTGTCATTGTAAAAGTCTCTCGTTATTGTAAAATTCTATTTTTCAATAATTTTTCAATAAATTAAATTTTCCTTCTTCAATTATCTTGTCTAATTTAAAATTATTCTCTACTATTTTTATCCACAAAATATACTTCACATAAACCATCAAACATTTCCAATCTAATTTACTTATTTCTTCTACCAACTATAAAATATCATCAGTGGTATCAGATCTTCGTTCGATTAATATTGGGTGTAAGCATATACTATAGCTGACACTTCCCGTTCAATAATTCCTATCCCAATATTTAATGAAGACAGCTATGATTTCTGGTCCATTAAAATAAAGATCTACTTTTGTGCGCAAACTTTATAGGAGGTTGTCAACGACGGATATACTAATTCAGATGACATTTCCGCTCTAACCGCCGTATAAAATAAGGAACTTAAAAGGAATCAACAAAAAGATTCTCTAGCATTACTTGCTCTACAAATGAGTGTGCTGGACACTTGTGTTTCGAGAATTATGGGAGCTAAAACGGCAAAAGAAGTTTAGGATAAATTGAAGGAGGAGTTCTACGGCAGTGACAAGGTACGTACTTGTCGTCTTCAAACTTTAAGAATGAATTTTGAAAATCTAAAAATGAAAAATTCTGAAATCGCAAAAGATTATTATTCAAGAATAAATGAAATAATAAATCAACTAAGATCTTATGGAGATGATGTTTCTAAAAAGAAAGTTGTTGAAAAATTTTTAATTACTTGCACAGAAAAATATGATCCAATTATTGCAGCTATTGAGGAGTCTAGCGATATAGACGAATTAACATCTGCAGAATTAATGGGCTCACTAGAAGTTCATGAAAAAAGATTAGAAAGGCGTTATGAAAATAACACAGAAAACGCTTTTCGATCTAAAATTAATATCCAATTTCAGAAATCTAAAAAAGGTGGGAGAAAATTTAAAGGAAATTCAAAAAATAAAGAAACTCAAGGAAAATAAATTGATAATAACGGCAAGTATCCTCCATGTGGCGTTTGTAAAAGAAAACGTTATTTGGAAAAAGATTGTTGGTTTAAAAGAAAACCACAGTGCCGTAGCTGCACAAAATTTGGACATGAAGAAAAATTTTATCGTTTTAAACAAAATCATCGAACTAATTTCTTTGAAAAAAATGATATAGAAGGAAGTCTATTTTATACCTCCAACAAGAATGTATTTGAAGAGAAATTAGATACGTGATATCTAGACAGTGGCTGCATTAATCACAATAGAGGCAATGAAAATTTCATAGAGGCAAAAGTAAACACAAAAATAAAAGTATTTTCTACAGTATTGATAAAATAAACACAAAAATAAAAATTGGCAATGAAAATTTTATAAAGGCAACAGGTAAATGCACTATTGCCGTTGATACAAAAAAGGGCAAGAGATACATCAATAAAGTTCTCTTGGTCCCTACAATAGATCAAAATCTACTAAGTGTAGGTCAAATGATGGAGAAGGGATATCCTTTACATTTTGAAGGAGATTCTTGCACGATTTATGACAAGAAAGAAAAATCTCTTGTAATTGTAAAAGTTAAAAAATGGAAGAACGGGTGATTTCCAATCCAATGGAGATACGCAAACAATGCGACAATAACGGTACAAGTGGACGAGTCATGACTGTGGCACAGGAGATTTGAACACTTCCACTTCCACGGATTGAAAACCCTTCATCAAAAGAGCATGCTAAGAGATTTACCAATCATAAAAGAGATTAAAGAAGCTTGCGAATGATGTTTGCTCAGGAACAACACCGTCAACCATTTCAGTAGGAAAATTTTTGGAGAGCTAAAGAGCCGTTGGAGCTAATACATACAGATATATGCGGTCCGATGCGTACTTCATCACATGAGCAAAATAGATACTTAATTCTCTTTATAGATGATTACACTATAATGCCATGGGTATATTTTTTGCACGAGAAATCTCAAGTTTTTGAGATTTTCAAAAAGTTCAAATGCTATGCCGAAAAGTAAAGTGGTCGCAATATCAAGACAATCAAAAGCGACAAAGGTAAAGAATACACATCAAATGAATTCAACAAGTTTTGTGAAGATGAAGGAATAGAGCATCAACTCACCATTAGATACGCACCTGAACAAAATGGAGTGTTAGAAAAAAAGAATACAACTGTAATTTAGACAACTAGAGCTATGTTAATGGAGAAAGGTCTTCAAAAAACCTTCTGGGTAGAAGCAGTAAGCACTGTAGTCTACTTATTAAATCGATGTCCGATTAAAGCGGTGTAAGACAAAACACTAGTTGAAGCATGGAGCGAACGAAAACTATCAACAAAGAATTTTAGAGTTTTTCAGCTGTATCTACTACACACATAATCCACAAGAGAAATGAGGTAGGCTCGACGAGAAGACAGAAAATGAATCTTTCTAGGTTATAGCACTCAATCTAAAGGCTATGGAGTCTATAAGCTGAGAAAAAAGAAGCTAATTATAAGTCGGGGATGTTAAGTTTAATGAAGATGCTGCCTATAATTCGGAGACTGGTCAAGTAGAAAGAAAAACTATCAGCATCCTAACACAACTACAAAAACAGGAGGGTGACGTTGAGGGGAACAATTAATCAGAGTTCCAACAAGCAATGTTAGAAAAACCAGTTGACTTACCGGAATCATAGCCAAGAAAAATACGAAGATTATCAGAAATATGTCAAAGCTGCAACTTAATGATTATTGAACCTGAAAGCTATGAAACAGTTTCAAAACAACCAGAATTGAGAAAAGCTATGGATGAAGAAATAAAAATAATCGAGAAAACCGACACTTGGGAGCTTGTAGGACGTCAAATCGACATTTCTTAATGGCTATCTTGAAAAAGAAATTTATGTTGAGCAATCTCAAGGGTACGTGATATAAGGTAAAGAAGATAAAATTCTCAAACTAAAAAAGGCACTATACGGATTAAAGCAAGCTCCACGAGCGTGGTACAACATAATAGACAACTACTTCACAGAGCAAGGATTCGGGAGGAGCCAAAGTGAATCAAATCTATACATCAAAAATCAAGGTGCAAACAATATACTTATAATTTCTTTATATGTTGATGATCTCATCTATATAGGAAATAATGAAAGGATGATCAAGAAATTCAAGAAAGACATGATGAAAACATTCGAGATAACTGATCTGGGATTGATACACTACTTTCTTAGAATTGAGATAACTCAATCTGAAAATGGGATCTTCATTGCTCAAAAGAAGTATACCACTAGTCTATTAAAAAAGTTCAAGATGGAAGGTTTCAAGACAGTAGCAACATCCCATGATAGCAATAAATCACTCAAAAAGGAAAAACAATACTCCTAAAGCAGATAAGTCACAATTTCTAAGCCTAATTTGAAGTTTACTCTATCTCATTGCTACAAGGCCAGACATTATGTATGCAACTAGCCTACTTTCAAGATTCATGTAAAATCCAAGTCAAGTTCACTATGAACCTGCAAAGCGAATACTAAGATACCTCTAAGGAACAAAAGACTATGGAAATGTTATCAGTCTACGCCTGTCTCAAGATTACATAGATATACTGACAGCGATTAGGCATGATAGTAAATGATATGAAAAGCACATCAGGCTATGCATTCACATTTGGCTCGGGAATATTTTCTTGGGCATCAAAGAAACAGGCAAGAGTTGTACAATCATCAGCTGAAGCAGAGTATATTGCAGCATCAATGACAACGAGCCAAGCTATACGGCTAAAGTGTATAATTGAAGATATGGGAGAGCTACAAAATGAAGCTATAGAGATCTACTGCAATAGCAAGTTTGCAATAATAATGGCCAAGAATCCAATATTTCACAGCAGAACCAAACACATGCATCAAGTATCACTTTATCGAGGAAGCTGAAGCGAACAAATCGATAGAGCTTAAACATTGCAATACTGAAGAATAATTTACAGATATATTTACGAAGGCGTTACTACAAGCAAAGTTTGAGTTACTACGAAAAATTATTGGAGTTATCGAAATATGCACCAATGAAGAGTATTAACATTGTTGCATATTTCTAGAATTCTCTAAACTGACTTGGAAAACAAGAAAAATTTAGGGGGTTAAAAGAATTATCTAGAATTCACTAGATATTCTTGAAAAACAAGCAAAATTAAAATATAAAATAAAGAAAATATCAGAAAATTCTAAAATTCCTTAAGAACTAAGTAAAATTAAATAATGAAAAATAAGAATTTCCTAGAGACAAGCCACACCAACTTTTGTATGCTATAAATAGGGGTTGCCACTTCAATTGTTGTGTGGAGAAGTCTAAAAGCATTGTCATTGTAAAAGTATCCTACCATTGTAAAATTCTATTTTTCAATAAATTAAAATTTCCTCCTTCAATTATCTTGTCCAATTTAAAATCACTCTCTACTATTTTTATTCTCAAAATATACTTCACATAAACATCAAACATCTCCAATCTAATTTACTTATTTCTCCTACCAATTACAAAATATCATCAAGGTCCACAAATATTTATGATGGAAGATTTACCTCAATCAAGTTTTAACAAAGACAATTCTGTTGGACATAAACCAGAAAGCCAAGAAGCTGTGCCTGAAATCTCCTTCCGTGCAATTGCTGGACCTTACCATCCTTAAACGATACGTGTATTGAGTAAGCTGAAGAACAAGAATGTGGTTGTACTCATAGATGGTGGCAACACCCATAACCTTATCCACCAAGCCATAATCACCAGGTACGGGTTACCAGTAATTCAAGATAAGAAATTCCAAGTCAAGGTGGCCAACTAAGAAAAAAAAGACTTTGCTAGACAATGCTAAGCACTCACCTTTACAATCCAAGGTAAACCCATTACATCAGATTATTATAGCTCTTCCTGTTGCAGCATGCCAATTAGTTTTTGGAGTACAATGGCTGGAGACTCTCCAACCAATTGACACAGCAAACTCTGACATTCAAACTTGAAGGAGTCTCTTGTACATTCCAAGGACTGAAACAAGCTGGCTTTGAAGCTTTAATAGGTAAGGAATTTTGTTGCCTATAAGGTACTAAACTTTTATTCCAAATTTTAATCTCTATTAATAACTCACATCCAAACCCATACTATCCCGACATAGCCCACTTCTTAACAGAATTCTATCAAGCATTCAAATCACCCAATAGCCTACCTCCAAAGTGGTCACATTATCACCACACTTCCCTACAGTAAAACGTAGAGCTAGTAAATGTTAGGTCATATTGATACCATTACTACCTAAAAATTGAAATAGAAAAGATGGGTTGGGAACTTTTGCAATATGGATTGATAAAACCCAGTAATAGCCCAATCTCAATACTAGTCCTGTTAGTGAAAAAAGCAAGCGGCGATTGGCTTTTTTGTGTAGATTATCAAGCATTGAACAACATAATAGTCAAAGATAAATACCCAATTCGGGTAATTAATGAGCTTTATGGAGCCAAATTCTTCTCTAAATTGGAATTAAAGTTTAGTTATCACCAGATTCGGGTGCAAAAAGAAGGCATTCTAAAAATGGCTTTTTGGACACACGAAGTAAACTCGAAGTTCATTGTGATGCCATTTGGCCTCACAATGTACTTGTAACCTTCCAAAGTCTCATGAATGATCACTTCTATCCCTATCTCTGAAGGTTTATCTTGGTTTTCTTCGATGACATTCTTGTACATTCACAAACATGGGAAGACCATCTCTCAAATCATTGAATAGTTCTTACCATCTTATCAACGAACCATTTGTTTGCTAAAAAAATAAAGTGCACATTTGGTGTTGCATATGTTGACTACTTGGGTCACATTATTTCTAAGCAAGGAGTGTCTAAGGACCTAATGGAAATATAAGCGATCCTTAAATGGCCAACAACAATGTTGGGTTTTGATACCCAACAAATCATGGGTAATGATATTAAATAGTTTGGATTATATTTCATAGGTCTCGGTCGATGAGTGAAATAACTATCAACATAATTTATTGGCTCAACCTGAAAACAACTGAGCCATTGGAAGCAACTTAATTAGTTAATGTTGCTCATGGCCACTATAACTCTTGGATGATCTTTTTTGATGTGATGGCCCAATTATCTTGGTATTGACCCATTTGTTGGATAATATTTTCCCAAGTCTAGGTAACCTAAACTAACATATATATACCCATTTACATAGTGTTGAAAACGTGTGTGTGCTCTGTGAATACATTTGAGAAACATTGTGGCTGCTTTCGTCTCCTTTGGTAGAATTGGAGCAGAAACCGGATAAAATTTGTCCAGATTTTCTTGTAAAATTGGACCTGTAAGCTCGATTTTAGGGCAATCCAGAATTCTATTGGTGAAATGGAGACGGGACTTGAGACGACGTGTAGGTAGAGGTGATCATGGGGGTGTGGCATGTGGGGTCAACGGCAGCTGTGGATGGTGATTCCGATGAAGCACGTGTAGGCACGTGTGGCCTTCTCCGACGATGATTTCTTCAGACAAAATTTTTCTAACATGATTTCTAACGATTTGGTTTTGTTAGTTTTCTGTTTCAGGTTATACAGTAAAATCTAAATGATTTTACCCCTGCAAGTTCAGGATTTGACTTTTGCTCGATTGATTGCTATACTTGATGGAGACTTTGGGCGAATAGTGGTGGCCCTAAAGTGGTAAATTCGCATCTCTCGTTATTTACAGACTCAGATTAGTCCACTCTGATAAATTGGCTTGTTCCAATTTAAATTTCAACATTAGCGAGTCATCGTGTGGTGGTGTCATTAGGATTGAAATTACCGTGTGGGGGTAACATTGCTTATGCTAGAAATTTAGAAATTATTTATCATATTTGAAGTGTTGGATTTAACTGTAAGTTGATAATTGCTTCTGTGTTTAATTACTTGTATTGTGTGAGAATTTGAATTTTTTATTTATATACCTTCGTGTTGTACTGATTATTCTGTTAGAACACCCAGACTTAACCCGTTTAAACATTCTCTTGATCTAAGATTTTGAATCCCACGAAACTTTGGAATCTAGAACGGTATATACTGCGGCTTTAGTATTACTTTGTATACTTTGGTTATTCTGTTTTTTCGAAAACGTATTCACATTTAGAAATTGAAATTTTCAATGGAAAATGTGATTTTTCAATTTGACAATAAAAGATGAAAAAAATTTTGATTCAACAAAAAATTTCTAAGGTCATAGATGGCAAATTCCCTACAAATTTGACAGAAGCACAAAAAGAAGAATATGACGAGCTTACTTATACTTCAATTATTTTATACATATTTGACATTGTTTTGAGAAAAATTTGAAAATTTTGATTCTACAAAAGAATTTTGGTAAAAATTGGAAGACTTATATTTGTTTGAGTCTACTTCTAATAAGTTTTACTTACTTAAAAGATTTTTCAATTTTAAAATGAATCATTTAAAGGATTTTGATGAAAATTTTGATATTTTCAACAAACTTGTTCAAGATATCGTTAACTATGATGAAAAATGTGTGTGATACGTATAAGGCAATTATTTTGCTAAATTCTATGTCTGATTCGTATAGAGAGGTTAAGAATTAAGTATGGTAGAGATACCTTAACACTCAAAATTGTCATAGATTCATTTTGGAGTAAGGCGATAAAGATTAAGACTGAAAAAGAGGATAAGAAAAATGGGGAGTTTCATATGATGAGGAGTAGAATGAAGTTTAAGAACATAAATTTGGATAGAGCTCAAGACAATAGTGATTCAAGTAGTGACTCGAGTGATGAGGGTGGTAAAAAAAAGGGCAAGAGATGGGACAACCTAGTAGTAAACGGTGTTATAATTGTGGTAAGACTAAGCACTTTATTAGGGACTGTCCTAAAAAGAAGGATAAACAGAATGGTAAGATGAGGCGAACATGGTTATATATTCCAGTGATGACCCCAGTGAGGTTTATTGAGAGTACACCTAATTACTGTATGTGCATCAGTGTGTAATCATTTCTGCATGTGTGTGATTGTTTAATTATGTTGCATGGTTATATGTGCATTTCAATGTGTTTGATATGTACATTTGCATGAATTTGAAAGCAATTTAATCACTTAGTGTAATTGTTTACATGCAAAGTGGGTTAAGATGCACTAGCAGTGTGTTGTATGTCTATTAGTGAGATGGAGTATAGATATCTAGGGGTACATTGGTGGTTTGTATCGAGGATGTGGAGTGTGACATTTGGAGCACGAGTGGAGAGGTGATCAAATGTTGGAATTCTTTATCTGTGAAGAGACCCTGAACAGGTGGAGTGTGAGAGAGACAATTCTATCATTATCTACTTAGATTGTGAGAAGTGATGTAGTGATAGAGGATTATCCCAAGGAATTGGGATCTATAGAAGTCTACCAGTTATATGAGTTGAGTGATCTGTTTAGTGAGTGTGGTGGGCGATGAGAGGAGATATGCGTTCTCGAGATATGAGCAATACCGAATGAGATAAGATAAGTGCGGTGAGATCTTTTCATGGAGTCATTCATGCATTTGTTGAATATGTGTTTTTACCGTTTGATTCATTGACTTTGTGTTAATCTATTGTTCTATGTAAGCATATCATGGAAAAGATTGGTGGATTATCTTATGTTATATCTTCATCGCATGATTATTTGCTCTTGGTTGTTTGCCATTATTATCTACTTCTACTTGGGTGTTTTTTGACATTAGCCCCAATGAGTATATGGAGTACGTATGGTATATGTTTCGGGTTCGAAACGTGAAGTAAGGTCTGTGATTCCAATTTTATTGGGTATCTTAATTATGCAAGTTTAAACTTTGTGTTTTGGTTATGTTAGGAATTAAGAATTCGATGAGGTGATATGGCGTGATATGAAGTATAGATCACACAAAAAAAAAGATTAAAAGAAATCAAGTAAGAAGAAGAGAATAGGCAGAGGAACCGAATACTTTATCAACAACCAATTGAGAGAAAATACAATTATACAACTAAAAGTTGCATAAACTGAATAAAGAGCCTAGTATTTATAGGAGAACCATCAAAGTCCCTAAAACAAGGAAACTAGATCAAAAATCGAGTAAAATCCGAAAAATAAGGAAAGAAATTTTTGGCCGGGCGACGGGGTTGTCGCTAGCAACAAGCGGGCGACCAAGTTTCTTCTCCAATGCTACTCCTCTCGCTCGAGTGTGAGTCGAGCGACCATCCACGCCGTCAATCCGTCTTTTTTCTTTATTGGGCCCTATTTTGACATTTTTAAACCCAATACTCCAAAATGCGAAATCCTATACCCAATTTGGACCGAATTTAGGTCACAAGACCCAACAATCTCCACATTGACATAAATTTTAGTGCAACGAACGAAGTTCTAAAATTTCTCCACCTAGAAAGATAAGTCCGATTGCAGCGAAACATACTGAACTCTTCAACTTGAACCAAACCTCTCCAACATTCGAAAATATTCTTCCGCTTCCACCATATCCAAACATAGATACAAATGAACCCAACCCCTGAGTTCCCAAAATTCACAAAGAATTCAAAATTTACCAAACATGGTCGAAACACACCCTATAGCAGAATCTTCACTAAATGCTTCAACTGAAGGCCCCTGACTAAACTCGTCACCTTCAACAACTCCTAAAGCATGTATGTCCAGATCAACATCCTCATACCTATTTTCAATGGGTCTCTCGCTAGCTGTTGAATATAATAGAACCGCAGACTGTGGTGGCAAAGTGGAATTACCCATATCTCTCAAACTCGACAAAATGGTATTCTTCAAAATAGACCCAAAACTAAATCTCAATGGTACTGTACCAAACTGTATATCTACCACGGTGCCAAACATGTGCTGATATTTCTTCACTGATTCTGCCCGACTCTGCAAGATGTATAATTGAGATTTTCTCCACCTCTCCAATACAACAAGAATACCCTTCCGGACCTTCAAGACTACACCTGTAACAAAGAACGTATACCCTTTCGAATCTAGGATACTCAGCGAGATGATATTATTCTTCAAGTCTGGAACATATCAAGCATGATCAAGTGTTCTGATTGGTCTATCCACCAACTTCAATCTGACTTTTCCAATACCAGCTACCTGATAAGATTTGTTGGTTTCGATAACAATAGCCCCTTGCGTTAGCGTTTCATATGATTCAAATAAATCCTTATTGGGACTCATATGAAACGCACAAGTTGTATCCAAAATCTACTCATCGTCAGGCTTGGATTCCACGTCAGAAATAGTCAAAAGATCTCCATCACTTACATAGTTCTCTGCGATGTCTGTTTCACCTGAAGTTTCTGATTGCCTTCTACGATTTGCAGCTAAATTATCCTTACCCTGCAACTTCTCAAAATCCCTCTTAATGTGTCATTTCTTCTTGTTTCTTCTTGCAGTAATAGCAGACTTTATTGCTGCAATCCACCATCGACTCGCCCATTCGCCAATCACCACAAACTACAGGAGCTTCATCACCTCTGGAACCAGCTAGATACAAATGAACCCAACCCCTGGGTTCCCAAAATTCACAAAGAATTCAAAATTTACCAAACATGGTCGAAACACACCCTATAGCAGAATCATCACTGAATGTTTCAACTGAATGCCCCTGACTAAACTCGTCACCTTCAACAACTCCTAAAGCATGTATGTCCAGATCAGTATCCTCGTACCTATTTCCAATGGGTCTCTCGCTAGCTGTTGAATATAATAGAACCGCAGACTGTGGTGGCAAAGCGGAATTACCTATATCCCTCAAACTCGACAAAATGGTATTCTTCAAAATAGACCAAAACCAAATCTCAATGGTACTGTACCAAACTATATATCTACCACAGTACCAAACATGTGCTGATATTTTTTCACTGATTCTGTCCAACCCTACAAGATGTATAATTGAGATTTTCTCCACCTCTCCAATACAACAAGGATACCCTTCCGGACCTTCAAGACTATACCTGTAACAAAGAACGTATACCCTTTCGAATCCAGGGTACTCAGCGAGATGATATTATTCTTCAAGTCTGGAACATGTCGAGCATGACCAAGTGTTCTGATTGGTCTATCCACCAACTTCAATCTGACTTTCCCAATACCAGCTACCTGATAAGATTTGTTGGTTCCATAACAATGGCCCCTTGCGTCAGTGTTTCATATGATTCAAATAAATCCCTATTGGGACTCGTATGAAACGCACAAGTTGTATCCAAAATCTACTCATCGTCAGGCTTGGATTCCACGTCAGAAATAGTCAAAAGATCTCCATCACTTACATAGTTCTCTGCGATGTTTGTTTCACCTGAAGTCTCTGATTGCCTTCTATGATTTGCGGTTGAATTATCCTTACCCTGCAACTTCTCAAAATCCCTCTTGATGTGTCATGTCTTCTTGTTTCTTCTTGCAGTAATAGCAGACTTTATTGCTGAAATCCACCATCGACTCGCCCATTCGCCAATCACCACAAACTACAGGAGCTTCATCACCTCTGGAACCAGCTCCAACAAGATGCTTTAGCTTTTCTTTTGAGAAAAAAACATCATATGCTTCTTCAATGGTGAGTATGTCACGACTATACAGAATCGTGTCCCTAAATGACAAAAACGAATTAGGCAGCGAACAAAACTAGATTAGGACCAAGTCCTCTTCATCATATTTTACCTCTAACATCTCCAGATCAGCGACATTCTCCTTTAACATAGCCAGATGATCTTCCAGTGATCGGCCTTCTGCCATGCGATGAGAATAAAGCCTCTACTTCAAATGCAATTTGCTAGTCAGACTTTTGGTTATACACAATTGCTTCAATTTCAACCACAATACAACTGTTGTCTTCTCCTTCAAGACATCTTGAAAAATATTGTTAGATAGATGAAGATAAATCTACAAAGTGCATTTCGATCCTTAAGTTACTTCTCTTCTATTGTCCAAGTTCTAGGCATCTTATCAAATCCTAACAAAGCATCATCCAAATTCATTTGCGCCAATATAGCTCTCATCTTCATTTGCCACAAAGAAAATCTGGTACTACGATCCAATAGCAGAATATCATACTTCATGGTAGCCATCGATAACAGAAATCTCGAACGAATCAAATCCTTGCTTTGCGGAACTGTTGAACCTTAGCTCTAATACTACTTGTTAAGAATTAGGAATTCGAGGAGGTGATACGACGCAATATAAAATATAGATCGCACAAAGAAAAATAAGATTAAAAGAAAGTGCATAAGAAAAAAAGAATAGGCAAAGGAACCGAATATTTTATTAACAACTAATGGAGAAAATACAATTGTATAACTAAAAGTCGCATAAATTGAATGAAGAGCCTAGTATTTATAGGAGAACTGTCCAAGACCCTAAAACAAGGAAACTAGATCAAAAATCGCTTAAAATCCAAAAAATAAGGAAAGACATATGCAGTTCGCTTGAACGAGAAGCGAGTGACGGGAGCGACAGCTCAGCGACAAGTGGGGGGCGACCGGGTTTCTGCTCCAATGCTGCTCCTCTCGCTCGAGCTTGAGTCGAGCGACCGTCCCGCGTCGTCAATCCGTCTTCTTTCCTTTTTGGAACCTATTTTGACATCTTCAAGTCCAATACTTCAAAATGCGAAACCCTAGACCTAATTTGAACCGAATTTGAGTCACAAAACCCAGCAGGTTGCTTGCAGATTGATTGGGTATCAAGGTGGAGATTTGTTGGGTTTTGATACCCAATAAATCCCGAGCAATGATGTTAAACAATTTGAATATTTCATAGGCCTCAGCCAATTAATGAAATAACTATCAACACAATCAATTTATTGGCTCAACCCAAAAACAACTCGAGCTATTGGAAACAATTTAATAAGTTAATGTTGTTCATGGCCACTATAACTCTTGGATGGTCTTTTTAATGTGTTGGCCCAATTATCTTAGTGTTGGAAACATGTGTGCACTGTGTGAATATATTTGAGAGAAATTGTGGCTGCTTCTGTCTCTTTCTTTATGCATTTGCCTTCTCTATGCGCCTTCTCTATGCCTTCGTGGCATTTTTTGTAAATACCAGCATACTTGTGTTTCTTATGGTATATTAGAAGTGGCAACCAAAAGATATAGTAGTAGTTGTGGGTTGGAGTCAATTGTTTGATTGTGGTTTGATATTGGTAAGTTCAATGAGCCCGGATTCCACCAAATTGAAGGTCCATTTCTCTACAAACAACAAAGGGAGGTTGTGGGTTTCTCGATTTAGCAGGATATTTTCGAAAGTTTATTCGTCATTTTGGAGACATAGCTGCCCCCATTAACTTAACTCTTATCAAATGAAGGATTTAAATAGAATGAGTCAGCCATGTTAGCCTTCAAACAGTTAACGGAAGCACCGACATCTCCACCAGTTCTCTGTCTCCCAGATTTCTCTCAACAGTTTATGAATGAATGTGATGCAAGTGGGATTGGAATTGGGGCAGTCATCTCCCAAAATAATAGGCCAGTAGCTTATGTAGTGAAGCATTGAAGGGATCAACCTTGTTATTGTCTACCTACGAGAATGAGATGTTAGCTATTATCAAATCTATTTGAAAATAGTGTCCTTACTGGGTACACCATTTTCTGTTCGCACCAACTAGAAGAGTCTCGAGTATTTACGCGAGCAACAGATCACTTCAGCACAAACTAGATGGCTTCCAAAGATCCTTGGGTATAATTATGAAGTTTGGTATATGCGAGGACCCAAAAATCAGGCTACCGATTCCTTGTCCTGTGTGGTTGAATTTCAGTTCCTATCCATTTCAAAGCCTAATGCAGATTGGTGGCCAATATTACAAGAGAAAGTGCAACATGATCCCTTTTATGAGAATTTGCTCCAAGCATAGTCATCCCACCAACTGATACAGAGAGATGGTGTGTGGTTAAAAAATGACTAGGTTTACTCAACCATGATTCAACAAATAATTGTAGATTGCCACTCAACACCTACTGGAGGACATTTCAGGTTCCATAAAACTCTGTCTCGAATTAATCTCAGCTTCTTGTGGCCTAATATGCGACAGGCGGTAAAGGAATTTTTACAACAATGTGATATTTGTCAACGGTACAAAATCAATTGTATGAAGCCAGTTGGGCTTTTACAACCTTTGCTAGTCCCCGCTCACACGTGGACAGATGTGTCAAAAAGGATTTTATCGAGGGATCACCAAGGCATTTGTAGCCAATGTGGTTTGTCTTCATAGAATTCCAACATCCATTGTTTAGTGACCGAGATAAGGTATTTATCAGTTCTTTCGGTAAGCATTGTTTCAATTACAGGGAACTAAGTTGTGTATGTGTTCAAGCTACCACCCACAGTCTGATGGCCAAACCGAGGTAGTGAATTGCACCTTGGAGCAATACTTACGATGTTTTGCAAGTGACCAGCCACGAAAATGGCTGGAATGGAATCCCTGGGCTGAGTTTAGCCATAATACATCAATCCAGTCCTCCACCAAAATGACACCCTTTGAGGCTATTTACGGTATTCCACCCCCAAGTTTACTAACTTATATTCCAGGCACTTCCAGAGTCCAAGCAGTTGATGAGTAGCACATGATCGAATGAAATGTCAAGTCGATTAGAGACGACAGGAGGTTTCCTTTGCAGAGGGCGACTATGTTTATCTTAAGCTTCAGCTATATGGATAGACTTCTATCGTATTTCGAGAGAATGAAATGTCAAGTCTATTAGATACGACAGGAGGTTTCCTTTGCAGAGGGCTACTATGTTTATCTTAAGCTTCAGCTATATGGATTGTCTTCTATCGTATTTCGAGCTTCAATGAAGCTTGCCCCTCGTTTTTTGGTTAATATTCAGAAAGTGGGTCCAACGGTATATAAATTAGCTCTTCCATTTGATTCTCAAATTCTTGATGTGTTTCACGTTATTGTGTTAAGGAAGCATTTAGGATCACTAGTCACTCCACAATCGAATCAACTTCCACCAGTCATAGATGATTCTGTTATTCTTCCACAACTTGATGCTGTTCTTGATCGTGAAGGCATTTGCAAGGAAAAATATCGTCCAAAGTCTGAAGTTTTAATTAAATGGAAGAGAGCTCCAACGAAAGATGCTACCTTGGAAACGAGTGGCGCTTTACCAAGTCATATCCAGATTTTATCCTTGCAAACAAGGATCCTTAAGGGGTGAGGAATGATACGTGTATAGAATTAACTAGTAAAATTTCATATTTTACAAATCACAATTTTTGTTAAAATCTGATAAATAATGTTGACTAATATATATTACAATAAAAAATATTACGGTTATTGGGGTTGCATTTTATGGAAGTCACACTTACAATGAAATATCTGTTGAAAGAAAAATTGCTTTTTGTCCCGACTGCAATGAAATATTATAATGATTGATTGTGATATAAGTCTTTATCTACCTGTGATCTAAAAAATTGTGTGACTACGACCATTATGATGACTAATTGTGACCTAAGAGACCTATAATTTTATGTGATTGTGATCTAATATGTTGTTCATTTGTGATCAAAGCATTTATCTGCATGTAACATATAAGTTTGTGTGACTGTGATATCAATTCATGTAAATGTGATTGTTCATAGCTTACGTATTATGTACAATTGAAAAATATGAACAAAGTCACCCGACCATGGATAATTAGTCGTTCGTACGTTTAGTTTGTGACTATGATATATTAATTTGTGAATAATTATTATGAGTGTGACTTGTGCTCAAATTGTATTAGTACTCTATGATACGGATAGATGAGAGGATTTTTTTTTCTTGCACAAATAGCAACAATTTTCATCCGAGTCTAAAATCAATAAATATAATTCGTATATGTACGTCTCTTGGGAAAATAATTAACTGATATTGTTACTTATTAAATTCGATTGTAGATTTGGAAGGTGGTATTAAAGAGATATTGTGACCTTCGAATTTGTGAATTTGATGATATGATTTTTCCATTCCGCTCATTATACATGAGATTGTTTTCCAATTTAATTAAAAATGATTATGTCATGATAGTTTTGTGGCTTCAATTATTTGACATGTACATTTTGTTCAGCAATAATATGACTCATTTTAAGCCATATGACAATTTAGAGTGTGTTTGATGCACAATTTTTTAGGAAATAATGTATATTTTTGGTGATGTGATGGTAAATATGTAGTTGAAAAAATAGGAAAAGTTATTGAGATGATAAAAATATTATTTTATTAAAAATATGTGGTTCAAAATAAGTTGAATAATGAAAATGAAAACGTGGTTTAAACAGGACTTAGTGTCTCGACGATTTTTTTGACTTTATTTGTGGTCTGTGGAATACTTTCAGATTTTTGATCTCCAATATTGACAATTTTGTGGCATCTTTCTGTAGTGTGTGACGTTTGTGACTTTCAGTCTGTGACATTTTCTAGGCCGCCCATCATGGTTAACAATTATAAATGTCAGAACAATCGCCGACACCGCCACGATGAGAAATCACACCAACGCATTGGTACAAAATTCATTTTCACGCACAATTAATTTGTCGGAATAAATGTCAGAATTTTTAAGAGGAAATTACAGAAAAATGACCTTTTTACACAATTATTTGTAAAAATATCATAAAATTTCTTCAATGTCCATTTTATAATAATTTAGACCAAAATATCCTCATTAACAATTTTAAATTCTACAATGAGGATAAAAATTATATTGACCAATAATAACTTGACACATAATATATACTACTTATTTTAAAAAGTATCATATTAATCATGCATCAAATGCTCTCTTCTACCTAAGAGTGGGTAAATAAAATACTTATAAAATATTGAGAACTACACTTAAAATTTCAAGAACATTATGAAATATAGTGAACTCGCATGTTCAGAATGAAATCTCATTTTAAAAAATGAAGTGTCAAGATAAATATGATCCAAATATTGTAACAACTTTTAAAATGTCAAAAAGTCGTGAAATATCAAGAATAACAACTATATTTAAAAAATGAATTGTCAAGATAAATATGATCAAAATATTGTAACAACTTTTAAAAAGACAGAAAGGCATGAAATATCAAGAATAACAACTATTAAACTCAACTTATCAACAAAAATAATATTTTAAAGAAAAATTACCTTCACCGAGAATTGTAAAAAACCTAATCAACTCGCAAATTTAGATGAGATTAAATTTTTCGAAATGACATTATATGATTTTCTTATGAATTAAAAGCATAAAATTATTTTTTATTGTTAATAGTTTTTTCTTTTTTACTTCATCTTCTTCATTTTTTTAAAAAATCCTTGATCAATACCTAATAGATAATGAAAATAAATGAATCCGTCACGTATTAGCTAGTATTAATGTAACTTCACATGGAAGTTACTTGTTCTTCTCGAAATTCGAGACAAATTGCCAAAAAAAAAAAAAAAAAAATTGTTTCATTTTTTCATTAAGGGTATAATAGATAATTTGGTACCAAATTTCGCCATTTTTGCAATTTACCAAAATTAGACATTTTTCAATTGACAAGCATGGAATTGACATTTTTTGTAAATTCCCCAATTTTTTCTTTAAAAAAACGGCAGAAAGCAGAAACTGAAACTACCAAATGTAGACACAATTAATTTTTTTAATTTAACTCTTAAGAGTATGATTTTTGGACCACAAATATTGTTATTTTATCGCTCTTGATGCTTTAAATTTATTGTTTGAATTATTATCATGCTGTGAATAATGACATATTGATTTAACTTTAACCTATAGATTTTTGCCACCATCTCGTCCTTGAAATAGCTTGCAGGATACGTTGGCAAATAGTTTAAAGGATTAGAAAAGCCTTGAAGGTTAATCACAAATTAATCAATAACAAAAAATCATTAAGAACAATAGACACCTTAAAGAATATCTGAATGTTTGGATGATTTAGAGTTTTCGTAATTGGTTAGAGATGTTTTCGATGTGTTTTTGTATCAAAAAACTATACATCCACGTACATAGATCAAATGCTAAGCACGGATGTGCACAAAGATTGATGAAAAGATACCACTTTTCATAAAAGAAAAAGAACCAAAATAAGCCTAATGGCTAGTTCTGGATAGCTTCAAATAAACTCGAAGGTCTCGAAATTGAAGTAGAATCAAAATTTGAAATAAAATATATAAAAAAAAAACAATTTCCACATAAAACAATGTACATTTTCCTAAATATTTACAATTACAATTATAAATAATAGATAATAGATATTAACAATTACAATTACAATTACAAATAAATATTTCATCCATCTCAAATTACCAAACTCAACTAGGTATACCATCTTTATCTCCATGAAGCTTTATTAGGATTAAAAGAGGGTTTAAATATACTTTGGCCAGTTGCTAAAATACGCTTGGGGTCGAATTCCATTTTTCTTTTTGAAAATTGTGCCCACTTATGTCCAAAGTGGCGTATCCATTCTTGCTCCGAGGTATAATGAGGAAGGTATTGTTTGATGTTTATTTTTTCATTATCACAAAATCGTAGGATTTGATGATTTTGATCAGTTAAGTATTCTAGAGCCTGAGTCTCAATGCCTTTATCCAATGCTGACCTGAGAAACGCTACTAAGTAAAAGACATCTTCGTCCGGTGTTACCATTGAACTTCTATTGTCCCACCTGTGCACGTACATGTTACAATATTAGATCAATTCAAATTATACAGCTTGAAAAGATTTTTAAAAAAAATATGACAAATTTGGTAACTAATGCTAGGTTCCAACTGAAATTACGAGAATCAGTAAATGTAACATGTTTACTGCATGCATAATTTATCCTATTTATGTTGTACATTGGTACTTGCTGAGATAACTAGTCGATAACTACTAATGACTTAGAGTTGTCGATGAATTGTTACAAAATTATTTTCGTTAAGAACTTTTACGATGACAATCATCCAGAAATTATCTAGCTTCATATTTTCGTTGGTGAAAGTTTTTATTAGCTAAAATTGGGGTGGCCCAATCAATTTAAGGGTGTTGGTGAAATAATTTAGGGACATTTTTCAATTTAGAGGAAAAAAATTGGTCTGATAATTACAGACAACTTAGAGTCATCAATGAAATCTATAATTTGAGGGTCTTACGTAAAAAAAAATTAAAATTTAAAGAACGTTTGTCAACAAAGAAAAGATTGAAAAGACAACTAGTCAATAATTATCAACGACTTAGAGTTGTCGATGAAACGGTTAGAAATTTTCG
This sequence comes from Fraxinus quadrangulata, assembly GCA_903798255.1. Classification (NCBI taxonomy): domain Eukaryota; kingdom Viridiplantae; phylum Streptophyta; class Magnoliopsida; order Lamiales; family Oleaceae; genus Fraxinus; species Fraxinus quadrangulata. Next base: position 87,299 of record CAIGRB010064709.1, read on the forward strand.
TTAGAGATTTGTTTCCCCCTGATGACCCACTTCTGATGCTTCCTCCCAACCCCAACCCCAACCCCAACTTCCACCTACCCTCTAATACGGACTACACTATAGAATTTTTTGGAATGGATAATAAAATGATAGACATGGAGAAAAATAGGATTACTCAAAAGCTTCCTTTGTACACTTCATTGTGAGAAGTTCAAATTCAACGCGCTACAGCACATTTAGCCTTTTTAGTATAGATTTTGACAAAAAATTGATAAAATATATAATTAAAAAATCGTTAAAATTGTTGATTCCGTGAAATGTGTAATTGAAAATAAGTGATCTCAAAAAGCAAAGTTTGTTATTACCTGCTAAGGTGTCCTTTTCATGCTGGTTGGCCATTTTAATTATTTTTTAGCGTGATCATCTTAAATTTAAAGTTAATTGAGGTTCAAAATAAACATTCAATACTTTTTTTCTTTTCTTTTTCCTTTTTCTTTTTTGTGAGGTGCTCTAGTTCGCAGGGGTTTGACGGGCCATTGGACTCAGCACTCTATTTTATTTTTTGGTTGATTTTCTCAAAAAGATAAAAATACATGGTTTCCAAACCATGGTAGGACACGACCCGTGCAAATTTAATGTCAGAGGACTTGGGTCTAGGTTTATACCCCTACACACACATACACTTGGTTATAACTTACGAGTACTATATTTGGTATGTACTACTAAATAGTATAATTATCATCATCTTCTTTTGAATACTAAATTGTATCTAATTATTTCAGTTGAGCTCATCACAAGGCCCACGACATCGTATGTTGTGAGAACTTAATGGTAGAGAGAAAAAAAAATATGAATCCTATATATACGGTAAGTGTTGATAATGAGAAAATTGACTCGAGAATCATTTAAGGCTTTATATTTCTCGTATGAAAGAATATATATGAAGTATGAACACAAAACTTACTTGTTTTTGTTCATGGGGTAGATTAGAATTGGACCACTAGTCTTCTTTCCCAAAATGCCCTTGAAGACCCCTTGGTCAAAGTCAGCAATTCTTGACTTGGGTACAAATAGGTTAAGCCATGGGTGTGGCACATCCCACAAACCCTTGGACCGGAGTTTCAGTTCTGCCTTGTGAACCCGGTCCAAGAAATCCACATATGGAAGATCAGTTGTGAAGACCGAGCCGGGTATAAAATATAATTTCTTCAGCAAATCCTCTACTTCCTGAAAAAGATGCAAATGTGGGTTTTTTTTTTCAAAAATTAAATTAAGTAATTCAATCTATTTATTACAAAAATATTACGAAACTTGCATATGTAAAACATGCTTGAAATGACACTGGTCCATATAACATGCTAGTGGATACAACAAAGACGCTCTTATTTAATTCTGTCAATTTCTAGGTACTGAAATTGTCCCAAATGATTTTCATATGTTTAATTAATGTAAATAATGGCAGCCATGCTTATACATTAAATCTTCCAATTTCTAATAAAGTAAATAAAAGGTTAACTCAGACTCTGCTCTTAGATAAATAAAAACCCTTCCACTTGCCCTTCAACAACTGATGTACAAGAAGCATAAGATCTTAGATAAGCTCATTGAGTACACGTGCTATTTAATTAGATCACACAAAATTGCGAATGTGAATTTCGTCATCACCATTTATGCAAAGTTTCACGTTTTATGCGTTCGATAACAACGAATTTGATCTATGCATCAATGAAAGTATTGAAGATAAAATATAAATAATTAAATTTTTGCTCTGCCCAACAACTTGAATGTCTAGACGTGGTCAAATAGATTGAGAATGGATACCTGATCTATGGAATCAGCATTTGATTCTTGATAATTCTTGGCCATTTCCAAGCAGTATAAAACACCCCCTTCAGCATTAAAAGAAGAAACCTTCAAAGGATTACTTGAGGAGAAAAATGATGATCTCCAATTGTTGATGATTCCTTCATCAACAATTACAAAACCTTCGACATAATCGAACTTATGGGTGTCTGGTTGTCCATGCAAAGAGATAAGGTATTCTTGATCCTGTGTAAAACTTGAAAATTTTGAATACAATACCCGGATCCACCTAACCTGGATAGAACAAGCATTATTACGAAAATGATCGAGATTTTATGTATATAGGTAGAATAATACTGTCTAAAACCACTTGTGTTAGAGCACCAATTCAGGTGTCATGCAAGTGATTGGACATCTTAAATGTAAATTTTTTCCTACTTTAAAGGTGATATATCAATTAATGACACTTATACACTATCTAAACTGGTGCTTAGTACTACTAATGCTTAGTACGTCTTGTGCTAAATAGCATTACACATATAGTTATGGCACGTCTGGTGAGAAAGATTAAATACTACTAATATATAATTTTAAAAAGGAAAGTTATTGTTATTTTAATACTATCCAATCTCAATGTCCATAAAAAATGGACTTACACAATGTACACGAGTGTTAATATGTTTAGATAATATGATTGCATCTCCATCAGACTATTTCCTTCGTATTAAGATTTGATATTCCATCTTAAAAGACCAACATTTTAAGATGATCTAAACATTTATAAGTTAGTCCATATTTTCATCTTTATTTGAGGTGTGATTTTATTCCTTAATATGACACAGTAAGATGGTGGTTCGTTTGAGCATACCAATATTTGAAATTCGCGTGCTTAATTTTTAAGTTTTAATTGGATCGAATTACTTGTTGAATTTAATGGCATCCGATACCATGTTAAGATTTGATATTTCATCTTGAATAGGAATATCACAAATCCTTATAAATTGATCTATATTTTCATCTTTACATGATATTATCCCTTTAACACATAGCATTATATCCTTACAATTAAAGGAATTCATGATTTTTAGAATTTCGCAAAATATGATTGAAACAACTGTTCAAAATATTGGGTATAGGATTTTGGGGCCTCACATGATCTAATAGAGGGTTTTTTTTTTTTTTTTTCCACGATTCGATAGACAAGCTAAGTATAGAACCACACCAGTACACTTTGACTTGACTTGTCGATGCCCACATCATAATTCTAATTCTTGGTAGTTTTATAAATACAAGTATAAATCTAGTTTATTTGAAAATACTATATTATTTGAAAATTCAGCGATTTACGAATTTAGAAAAAAAAATTATGATCATTAACACAAGGAGATGAAATAGATCAATCTATAGAGTCGTCGAGACACTCGTTTGAATGGTGTGAAATAAACAACCTGAAATGGTCCCAATCCTCACTCTAATTAGGTAATTAGGTCATGTCCTTATAAAAGGTAAGCCCCACAAAAACAAGAAAGGGACAATTGGGAAAATTACCCTTTGGGGAGCTCTTTCTAGGGCAATTCTTGCCCTTGTTATGATCCCAAATTGTCCTAAACCACCAAGAACAGCATGGTACAAATCTGAATTCTCTTCTTCTGAACATGTCAACAGCTCACCCTTTCCTGTTTGTCAAATAATTAATAACATTGTGGATGTAAGACTAGATATGACCATCAGAATAACAAAAATCAAGGTTAGAAGGGAAAATTACCGTAACATACCTCATTGTAAGTAGTAAATTTTTAGATGAAGTTACTTACTTAATATGCGTTTGAAAGATAGTCCGACATGATGTAACACATGTCAGAGCATGCATAGTAAAATTTTTAGATGAAGTTACTTACTTAATATGCGTTTGAAAGATAGTCCGACATGATGTAACACACGTCAGATCATGCAAACATTGTGTGTTCAAATTTCAAACACGTTCTAATTATGAAAATTGTGCAAGTTTGAGACATTTCACAAAACAAAAAAAAAACATAGAATTAATTTGACGTGATGGAGTGTCAAAAGATAAAATTAAAATAATAACTGTATTTGTTATTGTAAATTTTTGAGTTTCGAGAAGAGAACTTTGACAAAGAAACACTATAACCTTTTGTTAAGTTTCTTCAAAGTTAACTTTTGCTCACAAACATTTTTAGATATGTTTTATGGACCCCAACATTTGTAGAGATGTTAATTTTACTTATAAGTAAAAAAGATAACTCATTTTAACAGTAATAAGAATTACTTTTTAATTTTTTTTGCTTCAACATAAGAATTACTTTTAAAGTAAATAATTAACTTGCAAGTTTGTCTCATTTTTAAGTAGTAGCAACCTAAATTCGGGGCTAAACATGCTCTTTTGACCAACAAAATGAAATTTTAATTTTAAAACTTATATGAGTAAAGTTTAGCCAAACCTGTAATGACGTCGAGCTCATAGACATTGCTAATTTGAGGGCCATGATTGAAAGCTTGTCCACTAATACCAGCATTGGAGATTGTACCACCAACGGAGAGGTACAAGTAATCAGTCCACGATTTTGGCGCAAGTCCATACTCTATGGTGGACCTCAAAACATCTACCCATAATTCCCCACCCCACACATCTACGTACACGAATTTCTCCGAAACTATAGTCAAAGCCGGCTTCCTCGAACTACTCATTTGAATGACCACGCCATTTTTCGCCGTGGCTTGCCCATTTATAGAATGCCCATGTCCTCTAGCCGAGACACTGAACCCATGAGCCGATTCAAAAGCGGCTTTGACAATCCGGACAATGTCCTCTGCTGAAGAAGGATGTAGAACGGCTAATGGATTGGCTCTCTGCAAGCCACCAAAGTCTTTGGAAGCCGTTTCCACGTCGGACGGCTCGAAGCTGAATTGACCGTGCAATCCAAGGCGTAGCAACTCCGTGGGGTCCAACGTTAATCCAACTATCAGTATTATTCGATATATTGCTAATGTTAGAAGCAGTTTGGTAGACATGCTAAGCAGCTTTTCTTGAAGAAGCAACGCCAAACTAGGCTTTAAAATTGTTTTATATTTTTTGTTATAGGAGAAGGAAGAAATGCAGGTTATATGACAAGGGGGTATGCCAATTCAAGAAAGGGGATGTGTCGAGGAAATGAGATACAAGTTATGTATTTATAGGACAAAGAAATCTCCTTTGGTGGGGTGGCTTGGTGTTGTAAAAGTGGACTAGGGTTTTTAGGTTCGAACTCTTTGGCACCTCAAGAGAGCGGAGATACAATACTAGATTGCGTATTGTGTAAAAAGCTCATGCTCGTGTTGACCATGTCTATTTGACACCAGTTCTATCCAAGATCAATATGAGTCATTCTATTGTTCATATTTCCTTTACCATTCCATTGTTCATATCTCATTTACAAAAGGACAAACTAGCTCGATTTTTTTGTTCAATGTTTTTTTTTTTTTCGAAAAAATTGAAGAAATGTATTGAGTCCTTATCATAGGATGTGCCTCTCAACACCACCAAAATAATTTAAATTGACACATCTGGATAAGTCTAATTTGACGCTTAAAACTTTTTGTAAAGATTGGTGGTGGCCTGACATATAAGAAAATTCACGTGCTGGGACGAAGGATAACACGTGCAAGAGCGAAAAACCGGGACCATTAAGGGAGTCAAGAGATGGGGTGGGGCACCTAGCATAAGAATGTTCACATGGGTGAGAGCCCGGAGACACCAATGTAAGAAGGGGTGGATGGGAGTGAGGTGGTGTCCTTGCATATAAATTAGTCATTATGTAGCATCGCAACTACATTAGAGAAATCTAAGCTTAGATTGCATATGTATTTGGTCTCTTATATTATGTAAGTCTTGTAATAAGTTATGATAAACAAATGAACTATTTATTTGTTTGCTACCACCACACAAGTGGGCAATTTGGGCATTGTTTGTTGTGCTTTTAAAAGATCTTCGGGTAGACTTTAATATTCCATGTTAATAAAATACACCAGCCGATTACAAGTGTGGGAGTAAGAACTCGTAGGTTCCTTTTTCTATCCACATATGGCAATGGCCACTGAAAATATTTAGGTGATTGAATCGGGATCACAAGAATTTAAATTTAGTTCATGTATGGTTCAACATAAAATTAAGATTTTAAAATTGAAATCAAAATCAAAAATTAATTGTACACATACATTTCATAGAATTTACAACTTTTCAATAACACATTCGATTAACATTTATCAAAAAAATCTACTAGTGATCTGATTTATTTTCTAAATCAAATAGTGGCTTAGACATTTCTTTGACAAATTTGTGTTTCATTCTTGTCGTGTGCTGCAAAATAAAGTCTCCACTAATAGGTCATGTCTACTCCCTAGGACATTATTATTTTGTCGACGGAATTGACTTTCTATACTTTACCATAAAGTTTAGTCATCATGCCGAATCTCTCAAGCTAATGTTTCACTGCTGCTATAGCCTTTTAATTTTAAAATAACTAACATGGAATTTTTTTTAGAATGTATATATTTGCTTGACACCATAGTAATTAAATTGTTTAAACGTTTAAGCATAAAAAATGAACATATTTATTAATTTAAATTTTATATATAGCCCTGATTTATAATCATTCTTTCCCAAAATAAAAAAAAAAAAAAAAACAAATTCTCATACTTATTTTGAACTACACGTTCTCATAAAAAAATATTTTTCACGTAAATCTAATTTTTTTTTCTATTTTTTAACAACACGTCCTCCAAACAGTTACTTTTTAAAAGCTCATTCTTTCCAAAATTAAAAATTAAAAAAAAATGGCTGAGTGCCATAGTGGTCCGGTCCGCAAGACAACAAATGCAACATTGAGAAAATTCTTTGGGGGTAATATTATAAACATGGATGACCCCATGTCACGTGACTAAATAAATTGACACCAAATTGTCCTATATATCCTGTAAAGGAATGCTTTTTTTTTATCATCGGAATAATGTCAAAAAGGAAATTAAAAAATTATGATTCCAAAAAAAAAAAAAAAAATTCAAGCCGTCGGCAAGAATTGTCCTTGGCGTCTTTTTAATATTTATTAATAAAAAGAATCTATTTTTAACTATCGAATCAAGCTAAACTTGTAAAGAATTAAGTATATTTGATCGTGTTTAAAAGTTAATTACTCGAGCAACATCAAAAATGTTAAATGAGACTAAAATCAACTCTAAATATGACTAATTGTCCTCTTAATTAATTTGATACACTCAAATAATTCGATAGAAGACATGAATGACAACTTTTGTTTCCATGCTGTAATACAGTCAAATTATCATAATATTGTCAATTTCTTGGAAAATGCTGTTTCATTGCCGACAAAGGTGGGATTATAAGTCATTTTCAATAATTGTATTAAAATTATTTTCATAGATTATGTTTCTAATAATCTCACTGCCAAATCTTACCGAAAGCATATAAAAGAATGTGATTTGGTCCCACACCGTGAAACTATCGTCTTGTGGTTTGATATAAAAATCAATTATTTTGTGCCTTTAAAGTCATAATTAGAATTAATTAATCACTAACCTCAACTTTAGTAAATTAATTAAATTAATTTATATATATATGCAACTTGAACAATTGGACACATTTCTAATGATAATAGTAGGCGTTGACTAAAATCGTTACATCAGCCACAGTGTTTTTTATAAGCATAAACTCTGGTGAAATTATTTAGGGAAAACATTTCAATTATATTTAACTAAAATTATACCAATTTGCATTATGAATTCTCTTAACAATGTGGGGGACAAACTACATTTATTTCCTTAAATTTTGTTATTTATAAATGGCCAAATTATTATAAAATTATGTGATAATTATCGATTAATATTCAGTCTTATCGGGATACTTAGATAATTCTTACCACTCTTATTTACTTATAATTTATAAGTTCATATAAAGAAAAAGTTATATAGTTATTTACATATTAGTAAACTTATAGGCATATTAAGAAATGTAGCTGTCGGGGTAAAACAAAATTTTATTTTTATTATACGACAAATCATCATCCTATTTATATTCTTCGAATGTAACACGTTACTCATTTTCAGTGACACGTTACTCACGTGGTTGATATGAAAGATCGAATAATATTAGATAATAAAAAAGGAAAAAAAGAAAAAGACATGTATTAAAATTTGACTATTCTTATGCTGTTATGCAATAAATGAATATTTCCCATTTATGGGCTCCACTAGACAATTACCAGGAAAAGGAATGCATATGAGAAAGGTTGTAGAAATATGCCGTTACTCAAATAACATAGGCACCTCATATTAGACAATTAATTATTAGATAAAGACAAAATTAAGCACTTGTTTGGCCCGTTATAATGAGAATTCGAGAAAAATGTATTTTGAAATAATAACTTTTTAGAGAATGTGTGGTTAAAAAAAAAAAGTTTTGAGTTTACATATAATATTATTTTATTAGAGAATGTGTGGTTGGTAAGAAGAGTGAGAAAAATGAATTATAATTTTAATGGGGACTAAATAATAACTGTCAATTCTTTAAAATTCATTTTTTTACAAATTCATTTTCAACTCTATGTTCTATCAATAAAATAATTTTACACATAGAGCCATATATTTTTCCTTACTGTACATTCTTCAAACCAATGAATTTTCACAAATTTTATTTTCTTAAATTTTTTTTTTATTAAATTGGCCCTAAATAAGAATGCATTTAAAATTTTCTTTTATACTAATAACTACAATTTATATTGTAAAAAAAAAATTGTATTAAATTGGCCCTAAATAAGAATGCATTTAAAATTTCCTTTTATACTATTAAGTGCAATTTATTATCGCTTTCAAAACATGCCTCAACGGTTTTCAAAATTTTACGAGTAATACTATTTAACATTACCAATATTACAACATTAATATAGATGACACTAAGTCGTGTAAATTAAGAAGTACAATTAAATAAGGCTCACAACTCTTCATATAATTGATTTTATTACATAATATCATCTAAACTAGTCATATTATACCATTGATACTAGATATTATTATTCAATTTCAATGTTATACAAAATACTGATATTACTTGTCGATGTAATAAAAGTAATGGTCCCACGAATATGTCAAAATATCATAAATATCACCGACAAGTCACTTGAAATGCCCGGCATTGTTATCCATCTCGTACAATTCTACTTGCATGCCAACCTACCTTCTTAATTTTCATACGACGTGACCACATCTTCATGCACATGGCCAGGGTACGAAAGGCGGCAAATATATATACTTCTTCAACTTTGTTAGACACAATCAAAATTTTTATTGTTTCTTTCAAAGAAGTGCAAATTTTGATGATATCAATGTACTATGCGAATCTTGCCTTTGTTTCTACTTTATTTTGTATTCATTTCCACGCAGATTAAAAGTTCAAACAGACGAAACTGGCAGGGTAGCGTTGGATATTTTCAACATATATGGAATCATACGTTGTATATTAAAATGTGTGGTGCTATAATTTAAAAAATATTAGTCAATTAAAGTGATCCGTTAAAGATGTATTGTGAATAATGGATATTAGAATTCATGGAATTATAGTGTAGAATTGATGAGGAGCCAATTTGAAGCAACTGAAAGATAGTGACTATTCAATTACTAATATTATTTTATATTGGTTATGGTCCTCAATTGTTGGTGTTCTTGAAACTCTCTACATCTCCCATCAATATAGAGAAATTTTGAAGTGAAGACCANTTTCAACATGGAGTTTTATTTAGGTTTTATATGAGAAATAAGGATTTGATTAAAACATATGAATTTGTAATCCCTTTATGTTTTTCTATCAGGTAGAACTTGGTACTATAATTTGTTTGAAAGGAGAAAACAAATCAGGAAACGGCTTTTACTTCTTGTCGAAGAGTTTTTGGAGAAAGTTGCATTAATTTTTATTTAATAACTAATTTTTAGAAGTACTTTTATTGCAAAAGTGTTTTTAGATGAAGCCATAATGAATTAATTTTCTCTAAAAACTCTTTTAACTACCAGAAGAACTTTCATAAAATTAGATAAACGAATCTAAAAATAATTTTTGAATCTCAAAAACTCATTTTAACTTTTCAAAAATTATGTCAAACGGGCATTTAAAATAAGTTTGGTCTCAATTTCTTAAATTTCACTTTTTTCTCTCGAACTTTTCGTCAACCACATATTTAATGGGATTCACAATTTTTTTAACTTTTATCAAAATCTAATAAAAAATTAATTTTTACCTAAATCAAACAAAAATGTAAATATCAATCCAAGAACGAGGAGCGTACAACCAAAAATCCAATGAGCCTAACATGCAAAAAGTTAAAAAGAGTATCAAAAGAATTAATTAATAATTGTCCCATGTAGGCGTGCGTACGAGGATCACGTGAAGTTGTGTCGACTGACAATCTTGGAACAATATCGCACACAAAATATTGGTTCATTATCGGCCTATGATGGTAACAAATCATTTCAATCACTTGCCATATCCGATCTCGTTGTATTTAAGAAAATAAAACTTACGTACGTACATTATTATCATAATTGTTTGTAGAAGTAATTTGTGTTGAGTGATAAATTTCATATTGAATAAACATAAAATAAATAATTAATATCGTTAAATTGACGTGGAGATTAATTCGATGGTTAATAATTAAAAAATAAAAGATTTGAGTTTGTTGAGCTTCTATCAAAAGAGGAATGCTATTTACTTAGATCATTGATGGTCAATCGTCATCAACAATTACGTATTCATATTCATACGTTTAATAGGTTCAATCAATTAATATTACTTAACTAATATCTAGATTGCGAAACATTACAAATCTAAATTGATATGATTACTCTTATCCAAAATCCCTTTGCAATTTAAACCATCACATCTAGTAGTTGTGAATGGAGGGAACATTAGATCAAACTCGTCATAACCTTTATTGCTTTCAAGGTGACTTTAAATGATGAAAAACTTTAATTATGTAAGACTTGATTATTATAAGGAAAATCTCGACATCAAGATTCATGTGAAAAAATGAAATGACCGAGACAAATATCTTTTCTAAGAATAATTACGGACAGTTTTTAAAGAGTTCATAATAGCATCTATCACTTCAATTTATTTTTTTAAATAAAAAAAGGAAGACACAATTTACGTACTAACTTCTTTGTGCTTGTCGGTATGAGGTTGTTTTACTCTTGATCACATGCAAAACATTATCCCATGGGATTCGATTTTGACACAGCAATTCAGTGGCTGGATTAATTATTAAAACTATTTAATGTTTAAAATTTTAGTACCATCCTTAACCTTCTTGACTAAAAATTTTAGCGGCTAAAATTATGCTTATATTTCCTTTTTAAAATAAAAAATTACGTCTTCTTCGTGGAATTTGTGTTCAAGGTTTTGAGAATTTGATCAAATGTATAAACTTGGCTAAAGAGCCAATTGAATCTGCCATGTTAGATTTAGTTCCTCAGAGCTCTTGCTGATTGACTACTGGGTAAACTGGGCCAGAAAAGATGTTGGTTGATTACTCTTAGAAGGTTGGATCTTATTATCAGTTTGGGCCTGGACCTGGGCCTGGCCCCAAAGAAGATTTTGTCAAAGGAAACTTTAGGGAGGGAAAATTTCATAAGTAAGAGATTAAGTTTCACCAATTTCAAATTTAAGAGATAAAATTTCAAATTTCAAATTTTATATTTTTTGAGGTTTAAAATTTCAAATCTCAAATTTTTTTAAATTTATATGGAATTGTGGCATTAATTAATTAAATATATTAATGCCACAATTCCATATAATTTGGTCACAAATTCTATATAATTGGTCACATATTATTAATTAATCACAAATCACAAATTTTGCGTATCATAAATTATTTTACGGTCACAATTCGAAAATTTTATAGGCCACAATTTGTTCATCGATCACAAATAAAAAATGGAAACGTCACAAATTATTTTACGACACAATTCAAAATTTTCATACGTCACAATTTGTTCATCGGTCACAAATCGAAAATTTTATAGGTCACAAATTATTTTACAGTTACAAATCAGAAATTTTATAAGTCACGATTTATTTATCGGTAACAAATAAAAAAAATTATACTTCACAATTTAATTATCGGTTACAATCACAAATATTATAAGTCACAACTTAGTATACAGTCACAAATTGTCAAATTATCGGTCACAAATTAACAATTTTTTAAGTCACACATTATTTCTTGGTTACAATTTATATTTTTTATTAATCACGTATTGTTTATCGGTTACAAATTAATAAATTTAATTGTCACAAACGACCAAATAACACCACTAACACTTGTGACAATCACCTCACCACTGCCACCAACAACATGACAACCGAACCCCCGTCGCCGGAACCACCACCACCCCCATCCCCACAACCCAAAAAAATCCACAACCCTACCATCATCGTCGCTGATCACCTTTACCAAATTTTCAACTTCAAAGCCACCAACACCACCACCTCGTCACGACAACCACCAACAAAATCACCGTCACCACCGCACCAACAAGATCTAGCACTGTCGCCCAACACCATATCACCTCCCAAAAATGATTAAAATCACCACCTAACCACCAACATTATCCAATATTGTCGTCTAAACACCAAATCGATACCCAAACAACACCAAAATCGCCATCACCACCACTACCTCACCACCAACAAATCACTGACACAGCCACCAACAAGATCCATGAAAATCACAGCCACAGCCGCCCAAAAAAACTAATAAATCGGATCAACAAACGCCATCACCACAATGCCAACCATATATGACCGTCACCGTCACCACAGGAATAGGAACAGCCACTGCCACAGGAATAGCAAACCTACCACCGCCAACAACTTCAACACCACGTCGGCATTGCTACCACCTCACAAAAAGGCCGGAATCGCTACCATTCAAAACCACAAAAAACACTGGCGACACCCCCAAAGCTCTGTCGAAGCAGATCGGAGGAAGAAACCCAAAACTCCAAAAACATCCCTGCTGCACCCAACCTCCACTAACCGCACCACCACCACCACTAGCATCATCACAACACACACCACCGTGACACCACCACAAGCATTCAACGGTGTTGCTGCTCCGTGTTTCTACTGCGCCGCGACGGAGAGAATATGTGGGATGACGTCGTCGTTCGCTGCTATGGTTGCGGCGGCAGCGTTTGCTGTGTCACCTCCGATGGTGATGGAGAGGAGAGAGTGAGAAGACGGAGAGAAGAGAGTGACATGAGAGAAGACGGAGAGGCGGAGAAGACGAGGAAAATATTTGCCAGTTTGGAATGAAATTGACTAGGGTTTAAATGAAAATTGTATAATTAATATTTAATATTTAAAAATAAAATATCTGATTTTTGAAAATTGAAACCTTATATCTGAAATTTGAAATTAAATCTTGAAAACGCTTGTTTTGTGTAATTTCCTCTATATATTATCACCATTGTAGAATGATATTGTTTTTGTTATTTGA